>JARHVA010000595.1:757500-1042500 GCA_037957365.1 Torreya grandis | reverse complement strand
TTTTCATAAACTTTAAGCTTCATAGGGATCTCCCTTAACTGATTTTCCATGTCCGTTACTTTGTTCCAAGCAGCTTTCAGAGATTCTTCCAATGTTTCTGCTTTTTTCTTTAGATCAATGATCTCCCTACACAACCAGGCATCTAATTGGGAAGAAGACTCAGCTTTACTATTAACCCAAATCAAAGGAGTGTGTATTTCCTCATTCTGTTTCTTCCCTTTCCAGTCCTCAGCCTTTTCATTTGGGCTATTTCTAGCTTCTTCAAAGAAGTCTTCTTGGCTCTTTAATTCCTGCTCATTGAATCCTTCATCATTTTCCATCTCCATGTTTTGAATATTTTCCTGGACTGGGATTTCCTTTACATTCTTTGACGTTGGGTCCTCGCTAGAATCTTCCTGGACAGTGTCATCCTCCTCATCTTCCTGGTTTTCCTCCTTCTCTTCTATTCTAGTAACAGAGTCCTCCTCAGTATTGACTTTATCTTTTTCCATATCCTCAGGTCCTTCTTCATCATTACTTGAATTGGTTTCCTAACTCTCTATTCCATCTTCTTCCACCAGTTTTTCCTCCACGGGTTCTCCAATTCTCTCCCGACCCCTTTCTCCTACTGTATTCTATGTATTAGGATTAGGGGTCTTAATTTTACCTCTTCTGCTTTCATTTTCATCCTTTTTATTCCCTGTCAACTTGTTTTTCCCCTATTTGGGATACCTTACCATTGCCCTATTCTTGCAAAAGCCTTCAATGAGCAGAATAAGGCCTTCATGAAGAATAGGGTGCAAGTCTTTCTTCTTATGAACATAAAGGCTTTGAATCAGGGAGTAGCGAAGGTAGAAAGGAAAAGATAATCTTACCTTATGCCTGAAGTGGTTGAGGAAAATGAAGTGAAACTTATGCACTCATTTACTTCTACCATCCAGGATGAAGTATTCCCTAATACAGCTTAGGACGTCCCTCCAAATCCCTTTTATCTGATCCAACTCATAAAAATCTCCATTTTTTACCATTTTTTGCTCCTCCTCATCCGTTTTGGGGAATTTACAAAATGCTTCATTCGATATGCTGGTTTGCTTTGAAAATTTGATTCCTTCCATTGACAACCCTGTAACCTCGACAAGAAAATCCTCAGTTAAATTAATAGTTACGCCATGCAGGGTGACCCTGTTGTCAGACCAATTTTTAAATAAGGCCGTCGTGATGTGCGGTTTAGAGCCATGAAGCCTTTCCATGTAACTCGTGACATTTCCTTTCTACAAAATTCTCCAGAATTGGTCTTTCTCTCTCCATTCTGCACAACTCTTGGGTTCCTGTTTATGGGGTTCCCCCTTCCTTTCCCGCGCCATACTCATTTTCTTATAATCCTGTTTACTCTAGATGTTACCCTAGATCCTGCTGCTGTCAAATTGATTTGGACTTCAAATTTGTTTATGGCTTTTTAGGATCCACTTCTCCCTCTTGAGGGCCTTGCTTTTTGATAATTGGGATTCTTTCCCCGTGCTGCCACTCCTCCTACTCATTAAGATTTTGATACACTCCAATCCTTCCTTCATTCGCATGTGTGGCATCAAGAAGAATGATTGCCTTTAAATCCACGTTCTTTTCTAAGGTTTCATCCCACCTCACTTTGTGCCCCTCCCAGACAGCACAATTTGCAAGCCAATCTGCAACACCATTGGCTTCACGATAGGTATGGGTGATTTTTATTTCTTTAAATTTCTTCATAAGGGTTTTCATCTCCTTAACCTTATCCTCTATGGTCCAAGACAATGAATTCTTATTATTAAGGATATTAATAACATTCAAAGAGTCCCCTTCAAGCCACAATTTAGAATATCCTGAATCCACAGCTAATTTAAGGGTCTGTAAAGTAGCTGTAGCTTCAGAATATGGCAGTTTGATATACCTATGGGAATTGCAATAGCATCAATAACCATTCCCACATGGTTTCTCAAAACACCACCACAACCAGCATTTCCCGGGTTCCCTTTTACTGCACCGTCAAAATTACCTTTAATCCATTCTTGAAGCAGACTAATCCATGTCACATCTGATCTGGGGTTATCATGTTTACCGAGAGTAATGTCCTTCCTCAAGGGATTATCCACATTTAGATTAGAGCTTAGATTTTTTTGAGAAGAAAAATTTTCCTTTAGGGCTCTAATGATGTTCTGGCCAACCACCCATCCAGGGAGCTCTTTGTTTCTGAATATTCGATTATTTCTTTCCTTCCATATTCCCCACCAGATATGGGGAAGACTAATTTTCCATAAGAATATAACTTCAGGATTCTTAGAAGGGCAATACCATCTTTTAAGAGAAAGTTCAACATTTTTTTGATGAACCCAATTAATACCCCACATATTGAGAACCTCCTTCCAAACAAGCTGAGTGAAGGAACAATTCACAAACAGATGATCTCTATCTTCAAGGTCTCTCTTACAAAGAATACACCTGTTAACAATATTGATTCCACATTTTTGTAAATTATCCAGAGTCAAAATTTTGTTTTGGAGGAGGGTCCAGCAAAAGAACTTGATTTTAGGAAAGAGCCCCTTGATCCAGGCTCTAGTCCAAATCAGTTTTCTGTCGTTTCCCTTAGAGATGAAGAAGGAAGAGACTTTAAACTGTCCACTTGGCTCCTGATACCAAACAATTTTATCTAGTTATATGTGATATTAATATTTGAATAGTAAGAAAATATATAAATTCTAAATAATATTTTAAAATTATATTAGTGTTAAAATGATATATATCCATAAATATATATGTTGGCAATGTTTACAAATCCATTAGTGAGGGTAATTTTTATATTTAAATTTTATACCCATAATTATAGATTTGTGTGTGTGTGTGTGTGTGTGTGTGTGCGCGCGCGCGCGCGCATGCACATGTTTTCATGTGTGAATGTATGTGTGCACATGCATACATAAATCAATTCATGAATGTGTGTGGGCATGCACACACCCATACAAGTATGTCTATAATCATTAGTAGCAAATTTAAATATCAACATTACCCTATTTATTGGATTTTTAAACATTGTCAACTTATATATATATATATATATATATCATTTTAAAATATTATTTAATATTTATATATTGTTTTACTATCCAAATATTAATATCAAATATACAATTCTCTAAAAACTATTATATTTATTGTATAGTATCAAAACCCATTAGAATATCAAATCATATACAAATGATGAGAACAAAATTTTAAACTTTATTTCCTTAATATTTTATTATATATATTTATATATGTGTATACACACAAACATTTATATACTTTCTAAAATAATATATAATATCTAAGTTTCATATATATATGTGTGTGTGTGTGTGTGTGTGTGTGTGTGTGTGTATAGAAATATTAGTAAAAATAATATATAATATCTAAGTTTCACACACACACACACACACACACACACACACACACACACACACACACACACACACACACACACACACACACACACACACACACACACACACACACACACACACACACACACACACACACACACACACACACACACACACACACACACACACTCACACTCACACACTCATGCACACATGCACGCATGCACACACACACACACACACACACATACACACACACACACACACACACACACACACACACACACACACACACACACACACACACACACACACACACACACACACACACACACACACACACACACACACACACACACACACACACACACACACACACACACACACAACTATTTAAAATGTCTCTACATTGATTAACAATAAGGTTTTCTTCAAAATCCTAAACTCTCTACTTCATAGAGCTAATGAGAATCTAGACCGATCTCTAATTAGGAAAATTTCAAGGAAACATGCCAAATATTGAATTATTTAGTGAATGGTAAAACTAAAAGTGGAATCCCAAAGGGAACATAGACATTACATCCATGTCAAAGGATATTTTCCTTATCACCTTCTCCATTCCAAATTTTTTTGCCAAGGTTCTAACTAAGGTTTAATGGTTTCTTGGGAAGTCTAATCTCTACCTAATAAAGTAGAAACTAGGAATAAACCTTAATGGAGATTTTTTAATTATAAACTCATATGTGGGTTAACTTATATGTCCTTCTTATGTAATTTTGGGAGTAATAAATCATTCTTATTGTAGATTAGGCCATAGGCTATCCAATTGATATGGATCCTAGCACCAGGTCAAGACAAAGGATTCTAGATGCTAAATTAATTTATATGTCCTTGGAAAATACACTTTATATAATTATTGATTAAAAATCAAGGTACAACATTTGGTCCCAAAAATTAGTGTATGAAAGATCAACAAACATCTACCCTATTTATCATAAGTTTGATCACAAGGAAAAAACCCACCCTAAAAAAATTTGAGAGAAATAAAGATAAATATAAATCCATAGGTGAGATGGTCAAAGAACTAGTAGGGATAAATCCATCTTTGAAGATGTCAAAAAGATAGAATAAATAAATTATCCTAAAAAAAGTCAACTTGGACTTTGTGTTGCCTCCCCTATTACACCAAAAACTACCCCTAAGGCCCCCTTGGTCAACAAAAAAAATGTAGAAAGGGAACCACCCTCTCTAGTAATATCACCTCTAGAGGATATTTTACTTCAATGGAAATATGACATTACTAAATAAACATATGATGAAGAACCTAGGAAAACTTCCCCCATACTAGTAGTCAAGAACACAGCTTCAACTTCACCTTTCAATTACATAAAAACCAAAAGTAGAGTGAATAAACTCGATATGGCTTAAAAGATTAATCACCATGGAAAACCTCTAGGACAAACCAATAGAACCAAATAAATTTTAAGAGATGTTACGAAAGGTACACAGATAAACTTGAAAGAAAGCAAATTTAACATTAAGAAACCTCTAGGGAAGAACCCCAATCAAGTTATCTAATTATTTTTTATTGATTGAAATATCTCCTTGATAACAACTCAGAGAAGTTTTATGGAAGATTTACATAATTTTGGGGTTGTTACAAATCTTAACTACTTTACTAACTAGATTCTTGGTCTATCTATTCTACTTATATTTAACAAACTAGCTAGGATTTTCATTTCTTGTTGTAGGTTTATGGAGCCTTTCAAAACCCTTTTCCCTTCCTCTTTAGTCATTTTATGGTGTAGTCTTGTACTTATTTATTTGATCTAGTTCAGTTTATGCAGTCAAATCTTCTCTTTCTATTCTCTCAGGTTGGGGGACCTCATTTCAAAACCCTTATGTCTGATTCACAAATCCAATCTAAAAAGTGCTTTTACCCATATCTAATAAAAAATATTACAAATATCTTAAATATATATAACTCAAATACACCGAGAGATATAAATATCAAGGTTATAATCTTAGATTTTTCACATACTATATCGATTAATAAATTTAATAAATTCTCTTCAAATTTATTAATGACTGGTGGTAAATGGTATCAATCTAGCTATACCATTATATTAAACTCAAAAAAAAATTTCATATAAAAAAGGGGATCTAGACTCACCTGCATGACCAAAATATTAGGATTTTTCAATTTTCTTCTCCAATAAATAAAAACTTCTAAGTACAATCATATTGATGTGAAATCTAACACTGAACATAATTATAAAAAACTCACTATATTACACTCCTTTCTTTCTATTTTATAATGTCTATCCACACAAAATATAAAGTAATGATAGATAACATCTAACTTTCACATATAATATTTATTATATACATACATACATAAATGCATACATGTATGCTTGTATATATGGATGGATGGATGAATATATGTGTGTGTACCCGCCCCCCCCCCCACCCCCTCCCCCCACACACACACACATGTACATGCATGCATGCACATGTGTGTGTATGTATATGTATATATATATATATATATATATATATATATATATATATATATATATATATATATATATGTATGTATGTAAGACACATATATACATACCCACACATACAAACGCACCCCTATTGTTATCAGACTTCATTTACATGTGTATGGTTAACATAATGTATGTATTATGTATACATATTATGATTATGTATATACACTATGTATACACACTATGTTTGTTTATACACAATTTTCACACATATGGATATTAATAATTGAATAAAAATGTACAAGCACACTTGGTATTAAACAAGAAAACACAAGATGCAAAACCAATGGATGTTAATTTTATAAACAAATCCTACATTGCATTAAACATGAATATATAACATAAATTTATGTATTTAAAAATTGTGTATACACATTATGTATGAAACTATTTTCATGAATTATGGTTCAAGATTAATAACACTCTACACAAGCTATAAAATAGTTTTCACTATGATGATAAATTTTATGGTTGATACCTAGTTCCAAGACATATTTAAGCAAATCCAACGTTCTATGCTACATGAGTCTATTATGTTAAAATTATTTCCATATTTTTATGTATTGTTCCAAATGGGTAAATAATTTGATTTTCATCTCTTTGATATGAATAAGTTAAATCATAGGTCTACTATCCAACATCTTCTGGTGTAAATTTCAAAGAAATCAAAAATTTAAATTTAAATAAAATGATATTAAAAAAGAGGAAAAATAAAATGTTAATGTAGTGTCATAACCTACCATTTAAATAATCCTATTGGTTCCAAAAATAAGGTAGTTTAAATGGTTATCTAATTATACTTAAAATACATTATAGAGGCTACATGAGTGCAATCTCATATCTCTACCTCCACCATTGGAGCTTTATATGAATATGGAAATATCTAATAAGTTAAATGTCAATCTATATCTTAACTAGAATAGATGTGTAATAAACTATACCAAAAAATTTTTTGGTTAAAACATAATATAGTAGATAAAATTGAATTTTTTTTATCAAGTTCAATGATTAGTAAACATAATAATCATTTAGAGGCACAACCTAATGGGAATGCAAAGTTGAAGATAATTGTTGATCCCCTAATGAATCATGTCAAAAAAGAGACAAATATGAATATAGAGGTACATATCACTTATAATTTTCATCATCTTATGGATTATTATTCTTCTATAAATTATGAGATTCATCTTATAGATACTATTATTGGTAAACTTACAAGCACATAAATATAGAGAACTAAAATCAGATTTTATGATAGTGAAATTATGTTTTGATAACTTTATATATCCAATTTTGTTTTTTAATGCTTAAATTGACACAAATCCTATAAAAAATTATGGAAGATAATTAATAAAGTGAAAATGTTCTCACTGTGACATTGCTCACTAATCTTGGGCACACAAATGAAGACTTGATTATTACAATGGAAATAGTGAAATGATATTGCCTAAAATAGATAAAAACCCACTTTGGAGATTTTTTATACCACTTAGGGTATGTTTTATAATATTTTATACATGGTTATTCATTTTCACTAAAATTGGGAGATTCGATATATTACTAATACATCCTTGGATAAATAAGATACATGTAGTATAATCTTTGGTACACTGAAGGGTGAATTATGTCTATAAAAAGTGATTAGTCACAATAATAATATTTACATAATATTATCCTATTCATATATAGATATTTAATCTATATAACCCACAACATATTCTTATAAAACCTATACATATTCATTATATGAAGGAAATTTATAGATAAGTAGTTGATCTTGCTCAAACACTAGTACTGAAATTTGCATTACATAATAGGTCTAGTCAAGTCCCAAAATACATGTTACCTATTCATTAATATCCTAAATTGGTTATACATGCTACCTCACATGTTGGACAACAAACACCTATACATCTCATATAAAATAAATACCATTTCATAGGTTATTATTTCATCGTATACATAGGTCATGTTAACTATGATGATAGTGACAAATATATTAAAGTAAAATATCACTTCTTAGATTTGGATATCAATACATTTTATATCCTCTCTCATAGTGAAGTACATTTTCATTTAATCAATACAAGAGTGATTATATCACTATGTTTCTATATTATTTTATTTTGATTTTGAAAATAAGTAAAAATTAAAGAAAGGGAGAAGGTATAGATGAACCAGGATGTGGTTGTATGCTCTATGATCCAAAAAATGTGAATTGATCCTCTTTGGATTGGGAGGAATGACCTATAATAAGAGTAGACTAGAAATGGGATTAATTACTAAGATTGGAGGGTGGATTTTCTATAAAATGATAGATCTAAGAAGTACAAGACTTCACTGGAAGGCTATCAATCCACTCATTTTAACAAATCAAGTTCTCAAAAATACTAATAAGAAATGCTTGAATAAAGAAATGAGAAGTACTTTAACATAATGTAATAAAATTATTTTCAATAAAAATGATTTATTTTAACAAAATGACATTAAATTGTTCAAAATAAATGATAAAGTGCTAAAATGTGATTTAGATAATTTCTTCTAACTCTATATTATGACAGAGGTTAAAAAATAAGATTTTGGGTTGAAGTTGATAGGTGATTTTAACTTGTTGTTTTAGGAAAATAAAATTACACAAATACTAATGTCATTTAATGGATAATTGATTTCAATCAAGGGTAATTGATGTCAGTCATTATGTGTTTTTTATAGTTTTGGTTTTAGGCAAAAATGGGTTTTTGACTCATTATAGAAGGGTTGTGTGGGATATTTTGAGTTTGGTTGATAGTCATATAAAGGTAGAATTAATACTAAATTATATCAAGCACAAGGTTTTAACACTCCAAAGGATGGGAATGGTTAGTGGTAATTTGGTAGAAAAAGGAGATGTTCGAGTTGTAGAACTATAACACAAAAAAGAGTGTGGGGAGAGATTAAAAGAGGGTGAAAGAAATAAACTTCCAAAACCAATTACCAAACTTATAAAAAAACTTAGCTATTATAAAGATGATGGCCTAAAGATGACTTGAATTTGAGTGAAATTTGATTGGAAGCCTAGAATAAAATAAGTAGAGTAACAACACTTGAATCCTCACTCTTTAGGTGATGAAGCACTTTTTGATCTCTAGACTGGGTCTCTGGTTCACTATAAACATCTAATTCACACAAGAGTTTGATTCTTTATAAAAAATGATTTAAATTATTGATTAAATGTCATAGATCATCCTTAAGTTACTAATGTCAGTCTTGGTCAATCGACATTGATCGAGGTATGGTCAATGTCAATCAAGGTGGAAATGGTCTAACTTACCAAAAATAGTTTTTTACATATAATTTTCGTAGTTAAGACCAATATAAATGGTTTGAGATCATTTAAGGAAGCATGGTTTTTTAGGTATAACTAGTATAGGATGTTAGTACATTAAATGCTAGGGTAGGAAATGGTCTTAAGGTAAGTTTTCACTAAATTAGTCATGGGCTTGGTTAAGGTTAGGTGTGAATAAGATTTTATTAGATTGATTAATTAATTAATTTAGAAAAATGTGTGTGAGGGTCAAATGGGTGTTTTAAAGGGGTTAATAAATTTTCTAACCTAGGGGGGGCCAAAGGCTTTGAAAAGGTATGCTGGGACATCTAAAACCATGTGTGTTTTTTAGTGTCTACCTTTTGCCCTTTTTTTTGTAGTTTTCATCAATAAGATGCAAAATAAAATAATGTTTTTTTAATGGAAGGTTAGATGCCCAAGTGTGGAAGGAGTTGTTCTCACCTAAACCAAGAGTGATGAGGTGATAATAAAGTTAGGTTCAAGTTTGACAAGTGGATAAGTTGGTGACAATTTTTATTGGGTGGTTAGGCTAGGAAGAACAAAAGGGTGTAAAAAATGTAATGAAGTGTGATGTTAAAGTTGGCATGGTTAAATAAACTAGTAAATATTGTAAACTAATAAGGATAAGGGATAGGGTAACTAAGACACATCTTGACGCATAGAGGATATGGTTTATACCTATAAAATCAAGTCTCTTATTGAAGGCATATGTGTTCTCAAGGATCCAAAAGGAGGATGCAATCCTCAGAAGACAAATTGGGTGTAGGTGTCAAGACTATGAGTGGTCGTGCCCTAATGAACCTAAAGGGTTATGCATAAAAGTAGTGCACATGTATAAGGTCATTAATCATGACAAGGTAGTCTATGTAGTCAGAGTGATCAATGCAAGGTTGGAACAAATATTGAAAATGGTTGGCAAGAGTGACTAATTGAGGTAAAGTGGTTATGGGTAGTAGAAGAAAAAAAGGTGATCTATGATTATTTATTAATGAGGGATTCAAAAATTATTTATGGTTCTACTTGTAAAGGGATCCCTTTTTTTTGAAATGGATCCAAGGTTGGTGGTAGGAGTTAGGAAAAAATACCTAATTTACTAAATCAATACCAATCATCCCAAGGAGGGAACGACTGATGTCAGTCATCATAATCAAATGTGATCAAGATCAATCATCAACCCAACCCTAGAAAATGGGTCCAGTGACCAAAAAGTCAAATCTATTGTATTTTGTTTATTATTTCATGTGAAAGTAGCTTTTTCCTGATAAAATTATCTAGATTACCTATGAGTTAGATCGGTGAGTTGTCAAAGCATAAGTGGGTTAGGGATAAATTTTTTTGTTTGAGATAATGAGTGGTTTGTATAGGGTGATGTGTGGGTTAATTTGTGGGGACAAGTGTGGATGGATGGGAGAGATCATGCAACTTGGTGGAAGACAAGTGATGATCGGGAAAGTAGCAACTAGGAGGAAGATGCCACCATAGATACGAATTCAAGATGAGGTAGGGTTCTATGGTTTCTCTCTCTCTCTCTCTCTCTCTCTCTCAAAATTATTATGGTATTTGAATGTTTTGGGATAGATATAGTACATAGGGTAGAGGGGAGTGTAGTGAGAGGGTGTTTAGGTAGGGGAAAAGTGCTTTGGAAAATCATTTATTTTATTTGGTGGGAAAATTATGGGTTATGAGGTTTTGCCTTTGAAATATAGTCATTGATTGTAATCTATGTCAATCAACGTTAATTGATATAGAATTAGTGTTAGTCAAAAAGGAACTAGTGTCAATTGACCTATGGTTCACATTGATTTGAGGGTTAATGTTGGGGGTAAAAGTTCTTAATGTTTTAACCTTTTTTAATGTATTATAATTATTATGTAAGGAGGAGGAGATTGATGATAATGCTGATGATAGCAGTTGCATGTTATGCATTTATAGATTTGAGTGGTTGGAAATATCCTTGGGATTTGACTAGGGTACTAGTAGAGATTCATGAGGATTATATAGTTCATACATGGGCATAAATGCTTTTGACACAAGTTTATCAAGAGATTTGGGGATATCAAGTGCATAAGTGATATAGGATGAGTGTATGATTCTTACTTCATTATTGGGATTATGATAATATCACCATTTTATAGCTATTTCAACTATCATGGTCAACATGGAACATAGAATGATTTAGAGTTGGGTTTATGAGGTGGAGGTCCAATATGGAGCTTCCACAGTTAGATGGGGTGGTTCAAGATATAACATGGTTCAAGCAATGGATTGATACTTTGGTAGATAGTGAGATCATTTAGAGATCGTACATGGGTTTCCCATCATGGAGGGGGTTTCATTCATAAAACGTTTCCCTTTACAGGTTTAGATGGATATATGGGAGGAAAGAGCACAAGATGGAGCTAATACCCTTTGACTATGTGCAATAGTAGTATGGCTTGGTTGAGGGTGATATGGGAGTGTTCCTAATATATATATATATATATATATATATATATATATATATATATATATATATATATATATATATATATATATATATATATATATATATATATGTATGTATATATATATATATATATATGAGAGGTTATAAAGGGACCACTTCCTCTACCACATCCATCAAAGGATGAGTTACTATATGAGGAGATACTAACCCCTATAGTGGTGGATGATATTAGGGTAACTCTAGAGTATAGTGTTTGTTGAAAGAGATGGCACCCTATAGCTATCAATGGAGATGGAGGATAAGGTCTTGATGTTAGAGGGAATGATAGAAAAGGTGAGGAAGAGGGTGAGGAAGAGGGTGAGGAGGTAGGTGAGGAGGTGGGTGATGTAGAGATGGAGGAGGCAAAATATGACCTAAATATGGTCATTGAAGAGTGGGATATGATGAGAGTATCACAAGCTACCTTATAGGCATCACTCACCTCGATGAAACAAGATAGATATAACATAAGGATAGCTAACAATGAGGACAAAAGAGAGGGATAAATTGTAGGTATATCTATCCACCATCACTTAGTAGAGAGACACTACATAGGGATAACTTACCACTATTACTCAAGAGAGGGATGGTTTATAGGCATGGTTAACCTTCGTTATAAGAGAGAGATGCTCTTAGGTAGGAAGGAGGATGACCATTAGAGAGTGGGCCATATCCAAGTGGAATTATATATATCATGGGACCACCTTAGATCATTCCATTAATGATATATCCTATTATAATGGAGGATTTGAGATACTATGAGGGATATTTTATTAGTAGGCTTCCATATGTGCCCCAGTACATAGTGTATCTAGCAGATCAAGTTATGTTGAGGATCCTTAGCATTGTTGCACCTAGTTGTGGTATAGTATATGAAAGTGCATAGATATGTCATAGAGATTAACAGGGTTTATTGGATAGTAGTACCCCTACACCATAGATTACTAGCTTCTATGATATATTCTAATTCTAGTTCCCACCTACGATCCATTATAGTGATATGTACATATCATTATGAGAGTGACATGGACATACATACATACATGATGTCATATCATGTTATGGTATTATTCATGATTCTTTATGCTATAATTATGTGATGATTCATGTTTATAATAATTTATAATGACACATCGATATGATGACATGTGTGGGTTATGGTTATGGTTTGGCATTATCATGTTAGTAGGTGTATGCTTGATGTAATTTATCGGATGCTGATATATATGATATGATTTAATGAATACATGTAATCCCATATTTAGATGAATATATGATTTGGATAACATAGTTTGTTCATTCAGTTATCTAGTTTATAAAAAATGATTAAATGTGGTTTGGTTTATACATGATAAAAATTTGGTATGAATTCTATGTGATAAATTAGTTTGACTTATGCTTGATGATAAGAAAAATTGATTGGATTATAATGTATAGATGATTTAGAAGCTAATATGAGATGTTTTTTTATTCATGAACCATAAATATTTATGATAATATTTATGTGATGGATAATGTAGTTGACTTAGGATTGTTTATGAGATGATTGATGTAGTTTAGTTATGTTGATGACAAATACTATGATTTGGGAAATATAATGTTTTCATGATAATAAAAACACCTAAATAAATGATGAAGATGAGTGGTAAAATAGAATATGACATAATAAAAGACATAAGTGTAGTAGAATATTTATGCTATTAATAATGATAAAATAAAGTGTATATGACACACTTAAGTGAATTACGATTTTATTTTTAATATATTGAATGATAGATGGGTTTTAGTGTTTAAAACCACTTTAATATATAGATTAATTTGGGTAAAATACTATATGTAAAAAGAGGAAATAAATGAGAGAATAATGTTTAATCAATCATAAGGCAAACTCCTTAATGAATGTTTCAACAAGTAGTCATGATGAAGGATATGTCATTCTCTTTCATTGAAAATGACCAAAATAACAAGATGAATTAGCTTATGAATGTAAGACCCTTTCATGCTTTGAATTAGCATTTTTAAATTTGTTTAAGAAGTATCTTTATCATGTAGTGTCAAGTAAGCTTAAAATCCCTTGATTTTTTGAGGGTAAAAAGGGAGATGGATGATTGTGTAACCTTATTGTGGGGATAACTTTCCCCTTCTGTAGGTGACCTAGGAACCATTATAAATAATTCAATGTCTTAGTTTGGTATAAATTAATCAATTCAAGAAGTCTTCTATTACTTTTATGAAATATGATTGAAGTTTTCTTTTGGATACATATTTTTTTGGTTTTTTGAATTTTGACTATGGGTTTTTTTTACATTTTTATGTGGTTTGATAGGATGGGGAAGATGATCAATATAAGAAGATTCCATGTGATTGATTTTTTGATAAATTTTTGACTTATACATCCTTCAAGGGAATGGTCTACGTTTTGGATTTGTTTGATTTTGATAGCTATCCTTTGCAAGATCAGTCTATTATTTTGGTAACTATCCTTCAAGGGAGTAGTCTACAAGTTTATATATGACTCATAATATATTATATTTTTGTTTTTTTGTTTTTTTGGTTTTTTGTAGACATGTACTTGGTTATATAGGCCTAAGGTTTTCCTTTTTGAGGGAAAAACCATAGCATAAGGAGGTTAAATGATGGGTGATAGAGATTTTTAAGATACAACAACCATGGGGGTCTATCCTATAAGGGATGAAAAGTATCCATGAGAATCATGCCATGGGTAGAGAAATGGTACCCATGTTTAGGATTAAACTAAGACTATGATGGATAATCACATGAATCTTTGATTTAACTAGTTGTCCCTAAAGTAAGGAAATGAAGGTAATATTTTTTTAAAATAAGGGATGAGCTTAAGTTAGACATAAGGTGATTTAGAACTTATTTTAACAAAAGAATGGATGTAGATGTAGAGCATTAAGGGGATCAAGTTCTAGTTTTCATTGAAGGGATGATAACTAGTAAGCTCTCGACCCATACTTGTGCATGGTGATAAATGGTCTAAGTCAATTGGGAGAAAAATTTCCCCTCTTGCTTCTTTCCATATTAGTTATGTGTTGATTTTCCTTTAAAATAAGATCACCAATATTGAATTCACACTCTATTAGGTGTTTTTTGTAGACACATTTGATTCTCTCTTGATAGACATGAAGATGGTTAAGTGCAGCCAAATGACACTCACCAAGTAGCTCAAGTTGGGGTAAACATTCTTAATGATAGTCTTCTTCCAAGATGATATCCTAGAGGGATATATGAAGGGAGAGAATTTTCACTTTGAGAGGTAAGATATCCTCTACACCATATACAAGTGATAAAGGGGTGGAACTCATAGGGTTTTGAATACTAGTTTGATGTACCCATAAGGCAAAAGGAATGTGTAAATGCCAATCCCTATCAGATTCATTAACATCTTTAGTGAGAATTTTATTAATTATTTTGTTAGAGGCTTTAGCATGTCCATTATGTTGTGGGTGATATGTAGATGAGAATCTTAACTTAATTCCAAAAGTGTTGCAAAGATTACTTAATTTCTTATTTTTAAATGATTTACCATTATCGGTGATAATTTTGTGAGGAACACTACAGTGGCAGATGATATAATGATTGATGATGTCAATAATTTTATCATCTTTGGTTGAGATGAGGGGAATAACTTCCACCCATTTGGTGAATTATTATATCATGGTGATGATATAATGAGGTCTTTATGAAGAATGAGGGTTGATTTCACCAATGAGATCTAATCCCCACTGAGAAAAGGGTCAGAAGTCTTTAGCAACTTGAAGGGCATGACTAGAAACATGATGAAAGTTGGCATGTTGTTGAAACTTGATGCACTTATTGACATAATCATAATAGTATTGGTTAAGGGTAGGAAAATAATTTTCAAGGTGAAGGATGCACTTATCAATAGCTAAACCACTAAAGTGTCCTCCACATATCCCATCATGAGTTTCTTTGATTGTGTGAGGGATTTATTAGCTATGGAGGCATATAAAAATGAAACCATCAAATCTTTATTTTTAGAGGATTCCCCTAGTATGTTATAGTGAAAATTATTTTGTATAAAATCTCATTTTCTTTTGCTAGATAGGTTGGAAGGGATGATGGCTAAGTTAAGGTAGTTGAAGAGTTGCTTACACCAGATATTTGGTTGGGTTTCCTCTACATTGAAAATGGAAGGGAGGTCCATTTTGGTGTATGAGAGTTGGTTAATTCTATGGATGGTGAAAAATATTTTAGATTCTTTAGGTGCAAATGGGATTTAAGAAGCAAGATAATTTATGGTATTAGTGAACTTGTTTGTTGAACACAAAGTGGCTGGGATAAGGTAATGATCAAATTATGTTAATATTACATCTACTAATTGTTTGTATTTATATAAAACATCATTTTTACATTGGTAGGAACCATTTATTTGGTTGACCATAAGTTTGGAGTCATCAAAAATGTTGATCAATTTTACTCCTAAGGACAAAGTTATTTAGAGACCTAAAACTAGGGCCTCATATTCAACCATGTTGTTGGTGTAATCCAAGTTAAGTTTGAAAGATAAGGGAAAAGACTCAGATTTAGGGGGAATAAGGATGATTCCTACACCCCCACCATGTTGATATTTTTATCCATCAAATAACATGGTCATTTAATAATAAATATCTTCTTGAGAGATAATTATGATGGACTCATCGAGAAACTAAAGGTTAGAAGGATGGTTTTTAGTTAAAGGGGATTCAACAAATTGATTAGTAATGAATTGCACTTTTACTAACTTTTTTTCAAGGAACTCAAGATTGAAATCAAATAAAATTATGAGCCATCTATCCATATGCTGATTTTTATATGGATTAGAATGCATGTACTTGAAGTGGTTGGTGTTTGTGATGATAAGGGTTTTGTGGTTTAGGAGGTAGTGATAAAGTTTAGAAGACATGAAGACTAAGTCAAGGCATAAATTCTTGGTATGGGTGTAGTGAGTGTCATACTATAAAAGTGTTCAAATTATAAAGTATAATTCCTACTCCTTATGTTGATCATCATGATGTGCGAGCATGGTACCTAAGGAATGTTCTATGGTAAAAATGTAGAGATAGAAGGTTTGGTCTTCTTTTAGAGGGACAAGAATAGGTGGAGAAAGAATGTATCCTTTGAGTGATTACAATTCCTTTTAATGGTCTTCATTCTACTTAAACTAGATGTCCTTCTTAAGGAGGTGATGAAAGGACTGACATTTATAAGATAATTGAGAGATGAAATAATGAATGGATTGAAGCTCACCCTAAAAAACATGGAGTTTATTAAGCTTAGTTGGAGGAGGCATGTTTAGGATTTATTTGAATTTAGAACAATCAACTTTTATTCCATGAAGGGAAATGATACAACTAAGGAGTTTACCTAAGAAGACCCTAAAGACACATTTCTTTGGGTTGAGGTGAACATGGAATCAAATAAGTTGGTTGAAGATGACTTTAAGCATTGAGAAATGATACTTAAAACATTTAGACTTACCAATGATGTTATCTACATAGTCTTCCATGGTTTTGTGGATGAGTTCATGAAAGATGTCAGTCATATCATGCTAATAGGTTACACCAATGTTATTTAAAGTGAAATGCATGACCCTATAGCCAAAGGTTACCCTTGGGGTGATGAAGGTGGTTTTGTGTTGATATTATAGGGTTATTAAGATTTGGTTATAGCCTAAGAATCAATGTCATCCATAATAGATAACATCTCATGAATGATAGTTAAATCAACAAGTTGGTTAATGCTTGGCAAAGGAAAGTCATTTCTTGGACAAGCAAGGTTGAGGTCATGCAAATTTATATAGATACGAAGTCCACCTATTAATTTAGTGATAGGAATGACATATTAGTCCCATTATGGATAGTCAATGGGTTGGATGAAGTTAACATATAGGAGATGCTAAAGATCTTCTTTAATAAGAAGGGCAATGTGAGGGTGCATCCTTCGAAGCTTTTACCTAAAATTCTTGGCATCGAGTTTAGTGATGATGTTGTTGATGACTATGGAAGGGTATATTTTTTGCATATAATTGCAAGACCAAGAAAATTCTATGTTATGGTCATATAAAAAAAATCTTGATGCTCTAAGGAATATAAATATTGGCCAATTTTTATTATATGAGGGTTATATTGAGTGCCCAAGTTGATATAAATGGTAGATTCATTAATAATTGCTAATGTATCAAGATAATGTATCAAGATGAAGGGATTTGTGAAGGGAGGAATATTCAGATCCAAGATAGGTGAGAAGGGAATTGCCATATTTACACTAGATAGTATTAATGGTAGGAGAATCATCTTTGACCATCTCAAGATGAATCAAAGGAATGGATCTAGTTTCCCCATGAATTTTAAAGGTCAAGGGTCCCAAAGTAATCATATTATTCAAAAAAGAGTTAAGAGGGATGGAATTAAGATCATCATATTTTAAAGAATAGGTTAGTGACGATGAAATTTCTTCATCAATGATTGTAATGAAGGTGGGTTGGTTGCCTCTTCTAGTTGGATAAATACAAGGCCATGTCATTGACAAGGATTTTAAGTTTTACATGGGATAATCTCATGTGGTCCATGATCATAATGTCCTAAACTAAATCCTTTCCTTGAACATCAATGAAGGTATGTTTGGGTGATATCTAGACTATCCAAGAAAAAAAATTAGAGGTGAATGGTTTGACAAAAGATGGAGCATTAGAAGATGAAGGTGTTTTATGAAGTCCCCCATAGATAAAGTTGGTTTTGTAGTTGAGAGGTTTGAAAGGGTGATTATTCCAATGTTATAATCTTATCTAGGATGTTGATTAATATTTTCATACTATTGAGGAGTAGGAATGGTATCTTGTGTTAATAGGTGATATTCTTTGAGCAAAAGACATTGGAATGTGGATTCCAAGGGGTCATTAGTATATATTTGGGAATAAGTTATGATCGATATTTTATAATATTTGTTGATGGAGGATGAAGGGGGTGTGTCCTTTAATAAAATGAGAACATGATTTGGGTAGTAAGTCATATTATATGACCTAAATAGACTAGGGTCGGTTAGAATGACATGAACTTGAACCTCATGTTAAAATTTTAATCACCTATGCAAAGTTAATGGTACACAACCCATAGTTTGGATATAAGGGCATTAAAGAAATAAATTGTATGGAAAATTCCATTCTATAATGCATAATATCTTAGGGAGAGTTTTAGGTCTTAAAGATATATGAAGGACAAATGTTCTCAAGGTAGTTTCTATCATGGCATTAAAAGATCATAGTATGGTAGTGGTTTTAGACATGATGTTCTAAGTAAGTTTGAGTTTTTCATAGGCATGGAATGATATGATATTGATTATAGATACCCCATCTATCATAACCATTTTGATCCAATTTTGATTGATTTTGGTAGTGATGAAAAGGGAGGATCTAGATCATCTAGATGGACAGGAGGTATCTCAAAACCTTCGAATGTTATAAGGGATGATACCTAGAGGGATCCAACAAGGGTTGTTAGAGGTTGAGGATCTTAGGTTTGAACCTAAATCATTTGAAAATCCTCCATAATAGCTTGATAGTGTTGGGGTAAGGTTTGGATCAATTCATATAAATTCATTTTCATTGGGGTTTGGTGAAGTTGCTTGAGAATGAAGCTATGTATCAGTCTAGATGGGTTGGATTAGGGTATACCAAAGATAAAAATCTTGGTCTTGGGTGAATTTTATTGGGGTGATTCCATAGAAGAAGGATATGTCCAAAGGATGCACACTTTGTTTTTCCCTTTATCCTTTTAACATTGTTAGCAAGTGACCATATAAATGGTGTCAATTTGGAATGTATGTGGGCTAGTAGGTTGCTTCACTTCATCCGTACTCTTGATGAGAGAATGGAGGTAGTTTTATGTGGGGTGGTATTTTGAATTTTTTGGCTTAGAGGTGGGATAATAAAAAATTCCTCTATCAAAATATCATCTGTGTCACATAGTTTTTGGATTATGTCTTGAAGAGATTTATAGTTCTTAATGTCATGTCCAAGTGTCCTATGGTATGTGTAAATTAAGTTATCATTTAACCAAGATGGTTTTGGGCTAAGAGGGTTAAATTGTTTGATGGGAGGTAGGGTTATGTAGGAATTTTGTAGAAAACTTTGTAAGATGGTATAATAAGATTATAAAAATGGTGGTAAGGAGGTGGAAGTATTTGTTTTAATTATTGGGGTTGGTACCTATTTAGGGTTAGGCTTAGTGAGTAGAGATTTAGTTTGTACAATTATTCTAGTAGATGGTTTTATCTTTGAAGGTTTGGAATGGATGGGTGGAGGTATGGTAAGAAGAGGAGGTTGATTTTATAATCTCCTTATTGAAGGGCTTGGTTTTTTCAATAAGGTAAAAGGGTGAGGACCTTTAATGTATAATGGATATGGCCCTAAGATGGAGCATGAAGCTGAAATGGGAGGTGAAATGGTTTTCAGATTATGAATCCTATGTGGTTTAGTCTTCCTTATTGGTTTATATTATGGATTTTTAGGTGAGGTCAACTCTAATTTTAAGGGTAGATGGGTGAGATTTTGAGTTGGAAGAACACCTAGGTTTTTGATAGGTTTTAATGGGGTAATAGGGTTTGTTTTGATTGCTTTTAGAGTTGGGTTGGTTGGTTTGCTTAAATTTTGAGATGTTGATGAAAGTTTTGGTTTGGTTGAGGAAGTGGTGGTTATGTTTATTGAGGCTTAAGGTTGGGTGGATGATGGTTTTGTTGGTGACTCTATTTTGGTAGGGTAAAGAAGCCCAAGTTAATGACAAAATGTAACCCAGACAAGGTTTGGTTGTGATAAAAATTTGACATTTTGGAGCAACATTGAAAATGGTTTAAAGTTAGATTTGGCTTCCTCAATGGTGGTTTCCAAGGAGAGACCATGTGATTACAGAAGTGGAATGGTCATGGTTTCCTCTTCTTTTGGCAAGAGTTCCAAGGAAATGGTGGGTGATTCCATTATGGAAGGAGTAGGTGAGGTGATCTCTTCCTTAATTATGATTTCTAAAGGAAGGATAAATAGTTATAATATGAAAAAAAATGGCATGGGAATGATGGTTTCTTCATTCATTATGATTTTTGAAGGAAGGATGGGTGATTCCACTATGGAAGTAAGTGGAGTAGGAGTGGTGGTTTCTTCCTTCATTATGATTTTTGAAGGAAGGATGTATGATTCCACTATGGAATTAAGTGGATAAGGAGTGGTGGTTTCTTCCTTATGATTTATAAAAGAAGGATGGGTGATTCCACTATGGAAGTAAATGGAGAAGGAATAATGGTTTGGGTCATGGGTTCATCAATCATAAGTTAATTAAGAACAACATTTACTATATGAACCTCATATTTATGGGATGCATCCACATTTATATGATCATTATTTGTGTAATGTGGGTGTTTTAGAAATGGTTGATGGAAGATGTCAAGATACTAATTTGGAGGTGCATTTGGGTTATCCATTATAGCTCACCCTTATCGATTAAGTCTTGGATTATGTTTTTAAATGTTTTCCATCGATTAACATTATGTCGAATGACATGATAGTAGTTGCATATATTATTATCCTTATACCAACTTGGTATAAGATGGATTGAATAATTTTTTTGATAAGTTTTAATTTGAGTAAGTTAGATTATGGATGTTTTCAATAATTTATCTAAAATTAAAGCATATGAATCCCCTAGTTAAGTATATTGATTTTTGATACAGTGGTTTGGGATTTTGGATTTTGGTTTGAAGAGGTGGATGGGTTGGATTTATTGGACACTAGAGGAGGATCCATTTTAAAGATAACATCATTGGTTGATCCTTTATCTTTTAGATGGTTTAAGGGTTTAGAGGAAGCCTTGGGAGATTTGAAACTAGCATTCTTAATTGTAAGCTTAAGTTTGCCTTCATCAATTGCTTAGATTTCAATTCCTTAGATTTTTAATTTCCTAGCCATGTTAAATGATTGATAAAAGGTCTAGAATGTTTGAAATTATAGGGTAGAGGAGATGTGATTATCACATGCTTGAGAGAAAATTTCAATTAATTTTGGTTGAGGTAGGGAGAAGGAAAGTTGTTTTATTAACCCCCTCCATCGACAAACAAAATAAATAATAGATTCATCCTCAAATTATCAAATAGAATATAAGTTAGTCATGGATACTTTCTTAGAGATGTTTATGGAGAAGTGATCTATGAAATTTTGAGCAAGTTGGGTGAAGTAAAAGAGGGAATACATAGTGATGGAACTATACCAATCCAATGCAGGTCCTATTAAAGACATGGGGAAGGTCTATAGTAGAAGAAAAACATCAAAGGTAATGAGATAACATGCATGCCTAAATACCCTTAAGTGTTATTGGGGATCATCCTTACTTTGGAATTTGGTTAATTTGGTAAGTTATCATTAGTGGGGTAAGGATGTATTGGTAAATAAGGGTGAATGGGTTCATTATAAATCTATTGATGGGATAAAAGATTATGGGCTCCAAAAATAGATGTCTCTAGAGTTATCATTTTATCCATTATTATTTTGATGAGGTTAGTTTACGATGCACCCACATAGTTATAGGGTATGTTTTTTTAAGGTTTTAAGGGTGTAATATATTTCATGATATAAGGTTAGGTGGAGGCCACATATTGATAATTATCCATGAAAGGTTTGGATGATATGGGAGGCATATATCCTTGTGGATTTGGGATATATCTTAGATTACGTGTATTAGATATTTGTTGAGATATGAGCATGGTTAGTTTGGTTTGTTGGAGATGTGTAGTCATGTTTGTACTTATGGTGGGGAGAGTGGATTGTATAAAAACCACTAAGTTTTGGAATGGTGTAGATGATATTGGGTTTTAGGAGGCAAGAGCTAAGGAAACTGTACTAGTGAAGGGCATCCCATTGCTAAGTGGCTCTTAAGTTGTGATGGGTTGGGTTGTCCCTATATTTGAAGGGTTAGTGATGGGATTGGTGGAAGTAGAAGGTGATTGATCATTGGTTAGTGGTGGAATAGAAGCTTGGTTTTGGGAAGTGGTGGTTAAAGGGTTGTTTATGGAAATGGAAGATTGAGTCACCATGGATTTGGTAGTAGAGATGATCTCAACTAAATTATCACCCATAAAGTAAGTGGGTATGCCATAATATGGTTCAATGGAAGGAACCAAAGTAAGGGCATGGTTAGAAATTATGGTAAGGTAATGTTAGATGGAAATGGGGTTATTGTCAAGGAGGTTGATGAAGTCCATATCCCCTCACACGAAAGACTGGGGCATAACAAGACTCTTGAAATAATCAAGAGATATTTTCACATCTAGAGTGTGATCAATGGATGAAGAAGATTAATAAGTTTGGTTATGAGGTTGGTTTTGGTTAGCTTGGTCTCTATCTTATTGTTGTGTCAAGATCATGTGATGAAATGGTGGAATTTTTTAGTAGTTTTGATGAAAACAAACTCATTAACCCAAGAAGAGAGAAAAAAATAAAAATTCAAGAAGATCATACATGAAATACAAGTACATTAGATCCTAGATTTATTTTCATCTCACTTTAGGATTATGCCTAAATTTTAGAATTTTTCAAACTCCACTGCATTTTTTAAACAGGTACTAGACTAAGTAGTCTATGGATGGTTACAGGTTTGTTTATGCTCAAAATATCTCTATACTAGAATTGGTATGTGGCTTGGTATTTGGGCCTACCTTCTCACTTCACACACTATAATGTAAGGGTGTTGGAAGATTTGTAAGTATATACAAAATTACTAAAGATTATACTTAGTTAGCATATTGAGTTGGTTTTCCCCTTGGTGGTGAAATCTAAGTAGGATATCTAGGATGAAGGTTACCTCTAGGTGATGAAATTCCAATTAGTTCCTTTATGTTAGTGTTTGATTAATTAATTGTGTAAGTGGTTTGGTAAGTGTGTGAAAGAAGTGATTACTATGATTGATTTACTAATTAATTAAGCTATGTAACTTAGTCAAGCAAGTAATTAATGTTTGAAGGTTGATTTTAAACCCAAAAGGAAATTAATTTCTTTGAATGAGTATAATATAACTAGAATGCACCAAAATGTAGAATGAGAATTCAAGTCCTATCCTAGGATGAATTCTTTTCACTTTTTAGAAATAAAGAAAAATAAATGATTTTGCCTTTTTTAAGAAGTTAAAGAAAATAAGTAATTTTTTTATTTTGAAAAGAATAACTTGAAAGTTATGATTTTCAATTTAGAAATGAATAAAATAACATTTTAGTTTTAGAAACAACGAAGTGCAATGAATGATTCTTTCACTAATATAACTAGAATTTCCTAAAATAATTATGAACCCAAGAAAACTCTAGGGTCTCACTGGACGTGCCAAAATGTTTCACTATGTTTTTGTATTATTTTATTTTTCTTTTGAAAACACTAAAAAATTAAAAGAAAGTGATAAGGTATAGATGAACTTGGATTTGGTTCTAGGATCTATGATTCAGATGATATGTACTCCTTTTTGGCTTGGGAAGAATGACCTATAATAAGAATAAAACGAAAAATGGGATTGATTAGTAATATTAGAGGTTGGATTTCATATAAAGTGATAGATCTAAGAAGTACATGACTTCACTTAAAGGTTGTCAATCCACTTATTTTAGCAAATCAAATTCTTTAAAATGATGATAACAAATACTTGCAAAAAGGAATGAAAAGTACTTTAACACTGTAATATAAATTTTTTATAAGAAAAATGATTGATTTTTAAAAAATGACATTAACTTGTTCAAAAGAAATGATAAAGTGCTAAAATGTGATTCAGATAATTACTTCTAGCTCTATGTTGTGATAGGGGTAAAAAAAATATTTTGGGTTGGGTCTGAGAGGTGATTTTAACTTGTTGTTTTGGGAAAATATAATTACATAGAGACCTATGTCAGTCACTTGGTAACTGATGTTGGTCACTATGTATTTGTCACAGTTCTAGCTTTGCAAGAAAATGGGTTTTGGACTAGTTAAAAAAGGGTTGTGTGGGCTATTTGGAGTTTGGTTGATGGTGGTAAAAGTAGAATGAAGACTTAGGGATATTAAACATAAGGGTTTAAAACTATAAAGGTTGGGAATGATTAGTGGAAATTTGGTAAAAAATGAGATGTTGGAGTTATATAACTCCAATACAAACTACCAAAACCAAATACTTATAAGAACCACAAAATTTTTAGTTGTTAAGACTTAAGTGAATCAGAGATTTCTAGTGAACCAAAAAACTAGTCTAGAGATCAATAAGTGCTTCATCACATCAAGACTTAGGATTTAAGCACTGTTACTTTGCCCATTTTGTTCTAGGATTCCAATCAGCTCTCACTCAACTTTAAGTCATTTTTAGGCTAACAACTCCACAACAACTAAGTATTATATGTTTTTTATAAGTTCAATATTTGGTTTTGGTAGTTTATTACTTTTAACATCTTTAAATCTCTCCCCACACTCTCTTTTATGTTAGATTTATTCAACTTCAACATCTCCTTTCTCCACCAAGTTACCACTAACATTCCTATCCCACCAAGCATGTCATAATGTTTCACTATGTTTTTTGTATTATTTTTTTTTGCTTGTGAAAACAAGTAAAAGCTAAAGAAAGGGAGAAGGTATAGATGAGCTTGGATGTGGTTTCATGATATATGATCTAGACAATGAGATGTACTCCTCTTTGGCTTGGGAGGAATGAATTGTAATAATAATAAGACTAAAAATGGGATTGATTAGTAAGATTAGAGGGTGGATTACCTAACAAATGCTAGATCCAAGAAGTACAAGACTTCACTAGAAGGATACCAATCCACTCATTTTAAAAAATCAAGTTATGAAAGATGATGATAACAAATGCTTTCATAAAGGAATGAAAAGTAATTTAACATAATGTAAAAAAATGGTTTTCAAGAAAAATTATTGCTTTTAACAAAATAACATTAATTTGTTCAAAATAAATGCTAAAGTTACTTCTAAGTTTATGTTGTGATAGGGGTCAAAAAATAATATTTTGGGTTAGGGTTGATAGGTAATTTTAACTTGTTATTTTTTGAAAATAGAATTACATAGAGATCAATTCCAATCAATGGATAACTAATACCGGTCAAGGGTAATCAATATTGGTCATTATGTGTTTGTCATAATTCTAGCTTTAGGCAAAAAATGGGTTTAGACTAGTTGTAGAGGGTTTATGTGGGATATTTAGAGGTTGTTTGATGGTCATAAAGGTATAATGAAGATCAGGGATATCAAACACAAGGTTTTAACACTCCAAATGCTAGGAATGGTTAGTGGTAATCTAGTAGAAAAAGAAGATGTTGGAGTTGTAGAATTCCAACACAAAAGAGAGTTTAGAGAGAAATTAAAAGAGGGTGAAAGTAATAAACTACCAAAACCAAATACTAAACTTATATAAAATCACATAATCCTTAGTTGTTGTGGAGTTCCTAGCTTGAATATGACTTGAAGTTGAGTGAGAGCTGATTAGAATCCTAGAACAAAATGGGTAGAGTAACGATGCTTGAATCCTTAGCATTAAGGTAATGAAGCACTTTTTGATCTTTAGACTAGTTTTCTAGTTCACTAGAAATATTTTATTCACACAAGAGTTTGATTCATGCTAAAAAATTATTCAACCTCCTATGCAAGGGTCACAAAGAATATTTATGTAACTAATGTCAGTCCTGGTCAACCGACGTCATTCAAGGTATGGCCAACATAAATCAAGATACAAATGGTCTAAATTGGAAACAATAGTGTTTTTCACTTAATTTTGGTAGTTAAGACCATTATAAATGGTTGAGCTCATTTAAGGAAGCATGCTCATGTAGGTATAAATAGTATAAGAGGTTAGGACTTAAAATTCTAGGGTAGGAAATGGTCTTAAGTCAAGGTGTCACTAAGTTATCATGGGATTAGTTAAGGTGTGGTGTAAATAGGATTTTATTAGTTTAATTAATTAATTAATTTATCTAAATGTGGGTGAGGGGTAAATGGGTGTTTTAAGGGGGTTAAGAAATGTTCTAACCCAAAGGGGGATAAGGGGGTTGAAAAGGTATACTATGACATCGAGAACTATTGGTGTGGTTTTTTAGTGTCTACAGTGAGCATAATATTGATGGGATCATTGCTTAGTATGATCATCTTGTAATTTCACAAATTTAAAAAAATTACAAAAAAAATCAAACAATATACATGTCATGGTTTTTTAATTACATTAATAATTTATGTTTTAATAATATTAGAAGATCACATGTCCTTTTATTATGCACATGTTTTTCATTTTATACATAATTCAGATGCATGACATTAAAGTTATAATGATATATGTATATATATATGGTGGCCAATCCTTATACTTGAGGTATCCCTACAATGGGGGCATGTTGGTACAATTTATAGGTCATGTCTTTTTATGAACTTTCCAATTATCATACTGAGTTATTTATATTTCTCAAACTTTAATTTATTATGTATACTCATTAGGGTGTTATTTCATATTGATATTTTTCTTTGATATATGTGATGATGAAAATATTGATTGTATTCTAGAACTAATTATTTTATGCATGATTTATTAATTTTATTATTAAATTGCATTCTATGTCTAACTATTAATGAATTTTATGTTGAGATTTCTATGTCTAACTATTGATTAATTTTACATTGAGTATTCTATGTGTGACTATTGATGTGTATTATATGTTTGACTAGTTATACATTTTATGTGTGATCATTGATGATTGATACATTGGGTGATACATTGTTGATGATTGATGTATATTATAATTTGTGTTTGTATGAATACATTGGTTATGTCTTTTCATGTCATGTCTTGAGTGCTTATGTGCCTCATTATCATGCAATCATGTTCCTATATGTATGGGAAAATATAAGGTTAGTGACCTTATGGTGATTTTATTTATATCACACATTATTATACTATGTATGATTCTAGGATTGATATAATGCATATTGAGTGTGGCTTATTATTGAGTGCTTAATATTATGATAAATATTATTGTATTCCTATTTTATATATCTAATAGACATGAGACTTGTATTCCATTAACTATAATAAATGTTTCATGTGTGTTTGAATTATTAAATATTTCTATGATAACATATCTTATCATGGTAATATGATTTAAGTTATTATGTTATTTTATATAATAATATGAATATAAATCATTTCATTTAAGATGAGTGATTTGTATATTACATCCATCACCTCAAAATGTGGGCATACATATGGTCATATCATAGAGATTAAATAATTGATAGATAGTTGGTTCATATTTTAGGACATAAGATGTGATTTAGATAAGACATATTGGATAGATTGTGTTGGTAATAACTTAGGACTATAAACTCATAGAGTATCTATAGTCAATACGTGTACGCAAAACATGATTTTTTTAATATTTATATCCCTTTTGTATTATTATAATAAAATTTTATAATTTCAATGTCTATGGAAGGTGAAATGTCTTGTTTTATCCTATAGTGAAAGGAGGCATGTTAAGTGATAGAGTCATGTGAAGAAGGTTGTAAATACTGTGTTGATATATTTTAAAGGAGTTTTAAATCAAATAGATATCAATAGAGATTTTGATATGGTTACCTCATGATTATTATTTATTTGTATGTTGTGTTTTAGTTAATATTTTCCATTTTTAATTTATAGTATGTTTATAACTTTATCTAGGATTATGAAAAAATACATGTTTTTGGATGGTTTACAATTGTGATAATTTGTATCAGTTAATTGTAATCATACGTAATTCTCATAACATATGTTTGTGTATGTTCTAGTTATATATATTTATATATATATATATCACATGATATATATCCCATTATAAATTTCTAATGGACTTTCCAAGAACATCTAATAATGGTGCATTGTGCATGAAACCATTTTGTTAAAACATGTTGAGATGGCTACTAGGATAGAAAGATGTAGAGATATGGTTAAATGAAATAATCTATAATTTTAGATAATAATAAGAAAATAGAATAAGGAATATGGTGAAATAATTTTTTGGGGATCATATTACATATAAATATATGAAAATTTTTGGTGTGAGATACTGGGACTACTAGTTACATGGCTGTCTATGTTGTAAATTTATTGGACTCATTTAATATATCATTGGATGTAAACTACAATCGATAGATATATTATAGAATTTTTAATTTAAGGATACCTCGATTTTGAAGCTAGATAGGACTATTTGTTAGAGGCATCAAAGGGAAGTTTATTCAATGAATACCTAATATTATTTAGATGTTAGTTGTGTAAAATTCAATGATGCCTACCACTGCTAACATGGATTAGTCAATTAGGGAATAATGGGGTTGCATGTGATGTAGAAGTGGAAGATGAATAACTGAGCAAAAAGTGTTAAATTTAAACCTAAACTAAAAATATGGATGGTGTACAGATGTAGAGTGGGAAGAATATTCTATGTTTGGAAAGGGAAACATGATAACATATATGTTCTATTAAAATAAATAATCCTAATGTAACTATGATTATGAGTAAGATTAAAGTAGAAGATGAAGATGATGTATAAGAGGAATTTGAAAATGATGGAGAGAGAGAGAGAGAGAGAGAGAGAGAGAGAGAGAGAGAGAGAGAGAGAGAGAGAGAGAGAGAGAGAGAGAGAGAGAGAGAGAGAGAGAGAGAGAGAGAGATAATGGGATATGTAAAATAGAAATGAGAAATAGAAAGATATAATAGAATTAGATAAGGCAGTAGATAGTGGTAGAACATAATTATAAGGGAGGATACTATTTAAACCAAAGAAAGAATAGTTTTTAGAATAAGTAATATTGAATCATAGAAATGTCACAAATTCAAATTCATAAGAAGAATAAGGTAAAGAGAAATATAATTAATTCATATCATATGCATCCTTTATGCCTAATTTATTATTTTTAAAATGAGATAAAAGTGTAGGACTTAAAGTACGACATTTGTTTGATTCATTTACATAGAACTTGGGAAGGCTAAATGAGGAAACTAAGATAATGCTATATAAGAAGTCAATTGAAAAAGCTAGGTTCCTTTTTGTAGATAGTTTTAAAACACTAGGAAATTTAGGATCATAATAGTCAGAAGTCATAGTAGTGTAGTAGATAGTATCATCATTTTCACAACAACCTCTCATAGTAACTATCCAACAATTGGTTAGATTATCTACAAGAATTCAAAATATGATGTTGAATGCAGGAGTTTTTTGTCACTCAAAAACCATTTATTGGGTCCTCTAACCCTAAATAGTACTTTCTCATTTATGATATGAAGAATAAATTGAAGGTAATGACCTCATAAGATGTAAAAAATTGTGATCTTATTGGATCTCTAATGGGTCAAATGTTAGAATTTATGTATAAATGAGATATTTCCCAACTATCTTTAAAATAAGTTAAGGACATAATGATCATAGAGTTCAAAATGAATAAATTTTCAAGTTAGAAAATTTAGTATCTTAAGCATATAAGGTATAAAATTAGAGACTTAATTTGGAATTATGATTTCAGATTCTCAAACATCATGAACAAGGTAGATTTCATTATGTAAGTTAAAGATAGATCTAATTGGTTTATAAAAGGATTGTGATCAAGGATAAGATTTATTATTTCCCAATCTTAATTTGAAACTAAGTATGACACGAGAACAACAATAATTTAGGTAGATAAGATCAAATATTATGGAGATTCTCCCACCATTAATAATAAAATCAAATCAAATATAGAGTATTATTGAAAAATTGGATCAAATGCATAATGAGAATAAACATATATTAGGTTTATGGTGTGTAAAATGTGGTAATTAAGGGAATCTTAGGAATAATTTATTGAAAAATAAAATAAAGTTCTATAAGATTTGTAGATTCATATGGCATGAAACATATAAATGTCACTTGTTATAACAATACACCTAGAAAACATAGAATCTATACTTTTTTTAAAAAAAAATACCAAAATCATGATGAAAATAATTTTATATCTCTATAGGAATTCAATAATCATATCACTAAAAATAATTTCATATTTTCTATGCATATGATACCTTCAATGAATCCAATATTTCCATGTCAAGAGATTGAAATGATTAGTGTACTTCAATATCAACCACAAGTTATAATTAGATGGACACCTTCAAATCTATAATATTAATATCAGACATCATGAAATATTATGATTCCCAAACCTTAGTAGGAAATTTGTGCTTCATATACTCTTCAGAGACAATATGGTGGGTATGATGATCAATAGTAATTGGGATGGGGTTCCCCATAATATCAAGGAGGATTTAGTGTTTAATAGTCAAAACAAACACCAATTTAGGGTTTCTAATAAAACATAGGTGGGTATAAAGAAGGATATCATGGGGAATATCAAGGAGGTCACTTAAATAATGATCAAAAAATTCATCATCATATACATTATAATTTGTGTGGTGAGTATAGTCAGTTACAATATAAATATCCACTTAATCTATAGATATAACCATATTATGCATATTTTAGTGTCTCAGACCAATACCATACTAAAGATTATCTAGTTTTGGAAAAATAGACTAAGGAGAAACTAATGTGAAATTTGAACATGGTCACTTTACAAACTAAATTAAATGATTTTATGTAAGTTGTGACATGGCAAGAAAACATGCAAAATAAGGGTTGCCTCTTTAGAAATGCCTCAAGATCATGTAATTAAGAAGGTTTAATGGGATAATTATCTCGATATTAAAAAAAAAATTATGTGTCAATTTCCATAGGTTCTTTAAGATATACAACAACATAATGCATTGAAATGTGAGGCCACAACTATTGACACATAAATACATGGATAGATTATGTGAGTTATGAGTTAAGAAGGTGTTCCGATTGTTTTGACATACTTGTTGAAACTTATTAATAATATAAATAATAAATAAAATTCATATAAAAATACCAATATATTTCATAATCCACTAGAGTGAATTCGATGAGGATAACATCGTATCGACAAAGTTTTTTGGTATGTCAAAACTAAAAATCCCTAAGATGTTGACTCATATATGGAAATTGAACTTATATGATATGAGATTAATAATTCAATATTTTATTTTAGAAGTATTTTCAACATGATTCTTAGATATATTGGGGAAGATATTGGATAGCCAATAGTGAGATACAATCTTCTTACTCTTAGTCTTGTAGACTATGGGAGAGTAGATCCAATTGGTTACGTAGAAGATGTGGAGATTAAATTTATTGAGTTGTGTCTATGAAGAGATTTTGATGTCACTGGCATGAAAATAGATGAGACCCATTATCTTCCTTTAATTAATAATAAATGGGATTATGATGGGAAAACAACTATAAATATAGTGTGAAATCAATTGCAAACACACTAAGGGGATAAAATAATTGTTATGCCACTAAATAAATTAGAGCATAATCCCCATGTCATTCCAAAATAACTAGAGTCACTTTATGCATATATGGAGAATAATTTGTTTAAATTTAATGAATATACAATTTAAAATTATATATGATATGTTCAATATCAATTTTTTAAACCACAACTTGAGTAACATATATAGTCATAAATAATAGAGCAGTCAATCTACAAGCCATTTCTAATAAAGTCTCGAGCTCACCATTTTCAAATGAAATGATGTTCCTCTCCTTATATGTGATCTCTAAATTTTTTTGAGGTATATTTATTATATAATACATGTATTACAACCATGGATTATATATATATCCTACATAATAAGGTATTCTACCATGGGATGTATCATATTCTATCAGTGGTTACTTAGACATGCATATGTTAAATTAGGTTCATTGATATCATGAGGTACGGCCTTTGTAAATGTTATGCACAATAGGATTCTAATTTCCATAATATTTTATGACTAATGATATAGATAATTTTATATTTAGGTTTGAGTACCATGTAATTGATATAGATTAGAGAGTTAACACACTCAATTATGCTTTGAAGGAAACTACTTTGACATGGTGGAAATTTCATAGAAAACTAGATTTACAATGGGATGAAGCATGAGAATTTTTGTGATCATGATTTAAAATACCACACACTTTTAGAATAAAGTGGTCACTATTTCAATAAGGATAACATATAGAACTATGTGTTCATACATGTTTATATATATGGTCTACACAGGGTATTGAGCCAAAATACTGGGTGCATATTTATAACCGCACTTTATCACCATTTCCAACTTTGTGGTATATGAATTAAGAGTGTAGGAAGGAAAATAAGCATTGGTAATATGTACATCAAGACTATACAAACTTTTGTTTTTAAAGATGAAAATATAGTAGTGCATAATGTGTTGTAAAAATTGAAAACTTTTATATGTTATAGTTGGGTGGATGATTTGGGAACTATAACAAACTCATCATTGCATCAAGAAGAAGCTCAAGATTTAAATCTAGTAATTCATAACTACAAGGCTATTAAATAGGAGGAAAATTATCTTTTTAAACCTTATAATATAATTATAGATGAGCTAACATAATCTAGTGACAGTGATGTAGATCTAGATCTAGAAGGCTTCATCAAACCAGAGTATGAATAAAATCCAACAAAATTTGAAGGAGTGGAACAAGATGAGGAAGAAAGATTATGAAAGGTAAACATTCCAAAAAAATAAATAGAATTAACTCTAAGAGAGTCCCTACCTAGTGGATATAATAAAGTGTATTAAAAATAATTGATTAAGATTGAAGAAAATATTAGAACATATTTCACACCCAAAATTGCAAATTTGGGATATTAATCGACTTAGAATGAGCTTTTAGAGGCATTGAAGCTATTAAGAGACTATAAAGATGTCCTAAAAATTAATTTAGTAGAATATAGTAGTGTAGATTCATAATGGGAGGAGATACACATTGAATCAAAATATTTCAATAGACCAATTTAAAAATGTCCATATAGGTTGAATCCTAACATTATGTTAAAATTTAAGGTTGATCTAGATTGAATGCTGTAAATAGGGATCATATATCTAGTATATAAGATAAATTAGGTTAGTCTCATGGTATTTCAGTCAAATAAGACTAGAGATATTCATGTATGTGTGACTACCATGCACTAAATGATGCTTGCATTAATTATCCCTTTCCCATACACTTCATATATGAGGTTTTTAAATTAGTCATAGGCCATGAGGTATATTCATTCATAAATGGATTCATTAGCTATCATCAAATTATGATCATAGTGTAAGACTAGACTAAAATAACTTCCATAATGGAATGGGGTTTATTTACATATAAGGTAATACCATTTGGTCTTAATAATGCTTTGACAATTTTTATAGGGTTGTGGTAACTACATTTAAGGATTTTTTTTCATGTTCTTTTAGAGGTTTATTTATAACATTGGTATATCTTATCTTTATTAAAGGATAATTTTTCTAAACTATATCTAATTTTTAAGTGTTTTAGATACCTATGAATTACATTAAATATGAATAAATGTTTATGTTCACATATTTCAGTGTTCTATTGGGTCACACAGTATATAGTGATGGAATCTTAGTTGACAAAACTAAAATTGTATTTATATTATGGATGACACCTCTAACTAGTTCCACAAAGGTGAAAATATTTCTAGGCCACTTAGGACATTATAAAAATCTCATCAAGGGATACACAGCCATATTTTTTCCATTGGAAAAACTATTACATAGATATAAAAATTTGAATGGATACAAGAATGTCAAGAAACATTTATTAAACTCAAGCATAGGTTAGTGATATATACTTAGTTTTTATAGATTGTAATGGTTTATTTCATGTAGATATGGTTGATTTAGGTATCATAGTAAGAGTTATTCTAGCATAACCAAGAGATGGTGGATTAGATCATTTTATACATTTTGTAAGCAAAAAATTTTAAGGTGTAGAGAAAAATTACGCAACCATAGAAAGAGAATCTATATAAATGGTGTTTTCTCTATTTAAATTTATGCATTACATTTTGGACACACCATTTGAGCATTTAACAAATCACTATACCTTGTTATACCTAGTTAACAATACTATGTTGGGTGGAAGGATTCTAAATGGTTGATTCTATTTCAATAAGTCTAGTTTAGGATCAATTTGAAGCCAAGAAGAGAGAATGTGAGACCTGATCACTTAAGTAGAATATGAAATTGATAAGAACCATAAGATATGCAAGATTAATCTACATATGCACATTTATTTATTCAGAGCATTTATGATCCCTAAAAATATGGAGGACATTATGAACTTTATATAACAAGGAACTTTTCTTATAAACTATGTTGAAATAGATAAGATGCAAAGGGTTAAGTGAGTAATTCCTTATATCTTCATTAATGGATTATTATATAATATGAGGGAATATGATGTACTACATAGATTATCCTTAAAACATGAGAAACCATATATCTTTTAGGAAGCACATAAAGGATCAACATAAGGCCACTTCATAGGATAATATACTATGATAAAGATATACAAAGTGGTATTTAGGGGGAAAAAATGTTTCATGATGGTTATAGAGTGGAAAGACACTATGATGTTTATCAAACCATGGAAAAAACTAATCAATGAGATGAGTTCCATTAGTTTTTATGCTAGTAGAGCAACCTTTTGAATAGTATGGAATTGAGTTTTTAGGGCCTATAACTCCTCAAATTAAATGCATTCATTTAAGAGATATCATTACTATGATATATTATTTCACAAAAAGGGTGGATGTTTTTATGACACCAAGTTGAAATGTGAAGGATACTACCAATTATTTGTATGAGAATATAATTAGAAGGTTTATAAGTCTAATTAACTTGGTCAGTGGTAGCTAAAATCACTTACTAAAAAACATAATAAACAATCTTAATGAAGATTTATTGATATAGAAGCATAAAATCATGACCTATCATCTACAAGAAAATGGGCAAGATAAGGCTTAAAACAAATTATTGGCTAAGATGCTGACAAAGATATGTAATATTGAAAGGGATGATTCAGAGGATCACATTCCTATGATTCTTTGAGAATATCAGACAAATTATAAATTTGATACATGATTTATTCCTTTTTAGTTGGTTTATGGTCTTGAGGTAGTTATGCCTATGGAATATATTGTTCTTAGTTTGAAAATTGTGATGATTATGAGGTTTAGATATCAAGACTCACTAAAATCCATATTAATGGAATTAAATAATATGTAGGAAAAATAAATAAATATAAGTGGATATAGGAGGTAAGAAAATGGAGTCAAAAATATTGTCATGATCATCACTTACACACAAAATAATTTTATCTAGAGTAGGTAGTATTGATTTATGATAGTAGATTCAACACTTTTCATTGAAATTTACATATTCAGTGAAAGGTACCATATATTATTCATGAATTATCATAACAAGGAACCATTTTACTAATGTATATTCAAGGAACCATTATTCCTAGGCAGATAAATGGTTATAGTCTTAAACCATATTGCCAATAATCTCTTTTGATCTAAAAAAATAAATGAGTGGGTGTTAAGTAACACCATATAGCTTAGGATTATATTTTATCTTTCTTGTTTATTTATTGTTTTTGTAGGTTTTATGTTTTAGTGTGTGATATTTATCATATAAGAGTGGAAACATCTAGTTAAAATACATATATAAAAAGAGACTAAGGTAGGATAACATATCACACACCATTATCAGGAGCACATCAATGATTAAGTCTGAGAATGACATATAGATGAAGAAAGTAAAATTAAAGGACAACTAGTAGTCATTTAAAGACATTAATGATAAAAAAAATTGAACCCTAGCCCATTTTATAAAATAATATTATGCATTATATTCATTTGATGGATAATAAATTAAAGTTGATATGGGAAGTGACAATGGGTCACGTCAATCATTTTTATAATAGAAACATTCAATTTTGGCAAAAAAGCATCCACATCACATTAATAAAATGATAATTATCATTTAATGTCTAGATGAAATGGCATAAAAATATCTCACCATATTCAAATCCAAATTATAGGTTGGATAAAGTATGAAATTTATATATAGAGGGGCATATTCAACATTTGGCCATTACACACTTATTTCAATTAGAGCCTTGTGCATTTTAGTGAATTCTAGTCATTTGAGTTTGAAGTGTTTAAAAACTTGATTTAGATTATAATTATAAAATAGAAATCATAAAAATAACTATTATGGACTGATAATATATTATCATTCACTTGTTATACCTATAAAAGGAGGTTATGGCTATTAGTCTCGCTCGACATCATGCTAAGTATAATGATCTTGACTCCTTTGAGTTTATGTATGTAGTAAAAGAAAATATTTTTTCCATAGATAAAACATAATTGGATTATTATATGTCCATATCCTTCTAACTACTATAATATTTTGGTAATGAATTAGTTCAGTTGAAGAAAGTTAAAGGTACAAGTATCAGGGTTTTAAGGAAACAAGATACATAGTTAGAAAAGGAAATTTTTGAGAGGTTTAAGAGATTATTTAAGGAAATAAAATGGTTATAATGATTATATGGGTTATTAATATTCATAATTAAATTTTTTTATGTCTGAAAGCCTCATAAAAATCAATAAAATGGCAAAACTCAAACCTATAGGCATTCATAAATGAAATTGTGCAAGCTTTTCAACTCCAAAAGGTGCATATTTTTTAGCTCTATTAAATGAAATCTCAAGAAATTTGAAATTAAAGTAAATTTTTATGAACTTTAAGTTTTAAAATTGGTTTAATTTATTTAATAAACCTTAATATATATAAAATTTCAAAATATAGGTCACCCCCCTTTTGGCTAAATTTAGAAAAGGTCAATTCAATAACAAGAGTCTTCAGTAAGCCATAGAAAAGTGGACTTCAAAAAATGAAAAAGTGGATAAGTTTAGTTAAATTATTGGTTAATATTTGAGCCCCTATTTTAATTCAAAATACAAATTATAAATTTAACATTAAATCTATTTCATAATGTGCCCCACGTTGTGCTAAATTTAGAAAGTCAAGATGCACGCAAGTTGCAAGTCAGGATAAGTGAAGTCAAACACCACGTTGTAATTTAAGAAGCTCAAGTAAAAATATAAAATACAAATAAATGTAACTAAATTAAAATATAAATATTCATGAAATATCAAAATTAGTTAATTGAAGATCAAAAGGAGTTCAATATAAGTTGTAAGTTCAATAGGAGTGAATTGAATATCTCTTCAAGACTGAAGACTTTCAAAGAATGCAATATACCGTTGAATTTTCAATGAATCAAACAATATTATCACCCTAATTATCATGAAATATTACAAGGTAAATAATCTTTATAATATTAAAATGATATATCTTAATTTTGGAAGTGTATTTTAAAGTCTAAAGTTTTAGTTCAAAATTGAGTTGGTGGTGGAGTTGAAGCAGGAATGAAGTTAAATTGTATATCAACTCATCTCTAGCTTCTTGTCTTATATATATTTCTATTTCCATTTGTTACACTTATGTAATTCTCTCTAAACTCTCTAATTCTATTATTTCTTCACTAAGAAAAGGGTGAAAGGAGCAATTCTAAAGCTAGAAATGGAAATAAGAACTAAAAATTGGGGTGATGCACTAATGTTGAGATAAATTATGTAGATACCACACTTTATAAGACAAAAAAATTACACACTTTCGCTTCATTCTCATACAATTATATATATATATATATATATATATATATATATATATATATATATATACACCACACTTTATAAGATGAAAAAATTACACACTTTCACTAATTGTATGAGAATGAAGTGAAAGTGTGTAATTTTTTCATCTTATAAAGTGTGGTGTATATATATATATATATATATATATATATATATATAATAAAAGGTGCCACACTTTACATATTTTCCATTGTATCAACAAGAGTGAAAATATCCACACATTATTGCAAGGGTACACTTTTAAGTGATAATAGTTTCTAACATGCCTAGTGGGAAACAAAATTGAAGCTAAAAAAGGAAATTAACATTACCAAGAGATACCATTTTAATTCCTAAAGTAAATAAAATTTAAGTATAGGTATACCATTTGAATTTGTTAAATCATATAAATAAGCATTCTAATAGAAGAAGATTTTTTTTAATAAGTCCATATCCTACAATACTATTTCAGTCACCAAATCAGCATATTATGAAAACCAATTCAAGTTAAAATATGATTAATGACATGGTTATCCCAAGGAACCATGTATTTTTCCCTTATAATGATGGAATCCCTCTCAATTTTTCCCAATATAATGATATTCCAGCATCAAACCTAAAAAATCTTCCATATTTTATAAATGAAGATCAAACTACACCAATAGATCATTTTAAATATGTGTCCAACATGTGTTCCTTCCACCATGTTAATTAATATAATGTTTCCATCTATTTAATTAATGCATCCTTTAAGGAAAAGGCATTACAATTGTATAATAACCTTCCCTTGAACTATATAACCTCTTGGGATGATTTAGGGGAACCATTTTATAGGAAATTTAAAGATAAATCATACCATCTATCCCTTGTTTATAATTTCAATAACATAAAGAGATCAACACATGAATGTATGACTGATTTCAATTATAGATTTCAGAGGACATGGAATAAAATACCTCCCAGGATAAGGCCATCTCCTAGATACTCTTTCTTATACTTTTTGAGAAACTTTAATTCTGATATTTCAATAATGATTCACTACATAGGTGGTAGGACACTCCTAGATACCTATTAGGTTGCCATTAGAGCTGAAAATAGTCTAATTGAAGATGGTAAACTTGCACCTAGGACTCCAATTCCATTTTTTTAAGAATTATAGCTTATTCTATCTCCTCAAGTACATTCAATAGCCCCAATTATATTCCATCAAAATCAATTTCAAGATCCTCATAGTCAATATAGTGTTATTTTTTAACTAAAATGTATGATAAAATATTTTGGTAATGAATTAGTTTAGCTGAAGAAAGGCAAAGGTATAGTTATCAAGGTTTTAAACAAGCATAGATAGTCAGAAAAGACAATTTTTGAGAGGTTTAAGAGATTGGTTGAGCACCTCTAATGGTTATAATTTTGAGAAGGGTTTTTATTGGTAATAATTAAAAAATAATTAGGTATTTATGCTCATAAAAACCAATAAAATGGATAAACTCAAACCTACAGGCATTGAGAAATGAAATCATGCAAGCTAGTCAAAACCAAAAGGGCATAGTTTGAGTTTTATTAAATGAAATCTCATGAAATTTGACATGAAATTATTTTTTGATGTCCTTTAAGGTTTAAAAGTGGTTTCATGTTTGTACTATACTTTATGAGAGATAAAATTCTAAAATACATGTCAACCCCTTTTGGCTAAATTTAGAAAAGGTCAAGTCAACAAAAAGAGTCTTTGGTTAGCCCTAGAAATTTGGTGAAGTTGAGTTCAAGTCTTAGTTAATATTTGAGGACATATTTTTGTGAAATATTCCATTTATAAGGTCATCGTAGAATATTTTTTATTCTACACCCCACTTTGGGCTAAATTAAGAAATTGAAGATGCATGCAAGTTTCAAGTCAAGTTAAATGAAGTCAAAATCCAAGATAAAAATAAAGGTAACTAAAGAAAAAATTCAAGATTAATGAAATATAAAAAGGATATAACTGAATATTAAAATGATTTAAATACAATTTTCAAGTTCAAGAGGATTCAACTAAAGATCTCTTCAAGACTAAATACTTTAAAATCATGCAAGAAACCTTTGACTTTTCAAAAAATCAAACAAGCTTCTCCTCCTAATTAACACTCCATATTATAATTTGAATAATGTTTAGACTCTTAAAATTATATTATGGAATTTTGGAATCATGTTTTAAATTTTAAATTTTTAGTTCAAGGTTAATTTGGTACTGGAGTTAAAGTAGGAGTAAAGTTGACTTACATGTGGACTCATCTCTATCTTCTTGTCTTCCCTCTCTCTTATTATTTTATATATGTAAATTCATTTTTGAATTATTATGGGGATATTATGATTTTTTATTATATAAAATTTGTCAAAATTTTGTACTACATCAACTTTGAAGAAATAAAGAGCTAAATTTTCCTCCATTCTTAAGCTTTCATGAAGTATGTGTTTAATATTCATTGAGAGAACTTATTGAATTACTATTTTTCCTATGTTTATGTCTAAATAATTCAAATTTATTTAGAAAATTATAAGTCTTTTAGGTCATATAGATTGTCTAATTCTAATTTATACCTAATTTAGAAGTGTATTCAACTATTGTTCATTCCTTCCAAGCTAGCATGAGTGTTTGTCAAGACCTATATGTGAAATAATGATGTAAGAACCATTGTATGAGAATGAAGTGAATGTGTGGAAGTTATTAAGATTCTAAAATGTGATAGGTATATTCATATTTGACCTCAACATTGGTGCATCACCCCAAATTTTAGTTTTTATTTCTATTTTCATCTTTAGCATGGTTCCTTTTACCATTTTCCGAGTCAATAAATCACAAAATTAGAGAGTTTAGAGAGAATTAGGTGAGTGTACCAAAGGTAAAAATACTTCATCTAGATATTATATCCAATATAAGGTCCCACCCCTTAAATATTTTCCATTGTATTAATAGGAGTGATAACAGGCACATGTTCTTGTAAGGGTGAACTTTTGAGTGATAATAGTAGCATCCTTAATGAGGATATGACATAGAAAGGTTAATAAAATTACCTAAATTTGGATATATTGATGAATTCATCACAATTTTAAAAAGATGAAAAAATGAGGCTATTAATCACCTATCATAGGATGATATAATGCACAATAATATAACTAAAATTACATGAGTGACATGAATTGTAGCACATGGCCAATCTCTCTTGTCATACAAATCAAAGGCACTCCTAATTCATGATCATAATAGGGATAGTTATGTTAGGGAATCTAGGGGGATTGTGATGATCTCAATCATATAAATTTAAATTCAAATATTGTTCAAATTTATTACCAAGAGGTTTTGTTAGATAATTAAGTGTGCGTAATAAAAAACTAAGGGAGTCATCGATATTTATTATCATATGATTAATTTTCAAGAAGATTTCAATTATCAATAATTATTGGTTTATTATAATCTTGCCAACATTGATAAGGGTTTTTAAGCTCTAACCCATACATTATAGTATCAATTTTTGATACTATTTCAATGTTTTACATAATGGAAATCTCTCAGAGGCATCATTAATATAGACATCAATTTTTATCCTATGCAATAGTTTATAAACCTAATTGGGACTAAGAAAGGGTAGTATTATACATAGATGATGTTGGTTTGATTTTAAGAAAACTCATAGAATCACACCTTAAGATTCTTAATAATGTTATGTAGAATATGGAATAATATGTGTAAGTGACTTTACTTTCTAGTGCTAACCATATTGACATATTTGAGATTACAAAGGCTTATATCACACTAATGCCATTATATATTCCAATGGAGGAAGAAAAACTTGAGATTTGATATAAAAAAGATACAAAACTCATAGAGGTCCAACATCTATGATCAACACCTATTATATTTTCTATACTAGCATAACACCAATAATTAATGCAATGACGTGTAGAACATCAGGGTACATGAGAAGTAAATACCGGCTCATCACAAGTTGAAAAAAAAAAGTAAGGATATGAGTGAAAAACACTAACAACACCACCAAATAAGAGAACATATAACACTAGATCTTAGTTGGAGGATTTATAAGCACCTAAAATTTTCCACATACTATGATTTACTACAGATGTAAGTGGATAAATTACAAGTATATTAGTCTTTAATCTATGATATGGGAAATATGTATATGATGAGGAGTTTTAAAAATAATTTTTCTTTTTCAAATCAATACACACATGAAAAGTTCAAAATTAGGTGTGACAAGATATGTGGGTAGATATACTCCCCCATCCTACATCTATAATTGTAGATATTATCACACATGAGGTTGAGAGAAAATGAAAAACTACCTAGCTGTTTGAAAAAGTTCTAAGTGCAATGTCTATGCCTATGTAGTAAACCTCAGTGTAATCATAGATCATAGTAGAAATGTTGATAAGGAAGAAAAGAACACCTATAAAAACATTAGTATTTATCACAAACTCAAGATTCATGGTTCACTTCTCTATTATACAACATACACAACAACATTTATCCTCTTAAAAAACCAAACCCACTTAGGTTTTCAAGTGTTTTAAAAAGGGACTGGTTAGCTAAAATTGGCTACAACAGGTAAGGACAATTTAAAACTTTGCTTCTAGTCCTCCCTAACCTTGTTATTATCCTTTTGAGACTCTTGGTCTTGGTTCATTGGTCATATTTTATGATAAAAAGTGTCTTGTCAAGTGTTTATAATCTTAGGGTATATTTAAACATCTTATAAAGTGATTCAATAGTTTGTCTTATCGTTTATCCCCTCCATGAAGGTCTTATTTAGGTGTTTGGAAAAATTAAGGTAGATTTGGAGAAATTAAGGTAATGTTTGTCTTCGCAAACTAGATGGATAAAATGAATTTTGAGGCCTATAACATGTTTTAAATATATTTTAGGGTGTTTTATTCCTTACAAATGTTTATCCACATCAATACAATGTGCAAATGTTGGTGGGGCCAACAAAATTACAAGAGGATGAATTATAACATTGAAATACACTTGTTAATGCATCTAAAATTAGGTTTATACATGAAAGGAGGGAGTTAATCGAAATTTAATGTTCATGTTATATTCCTTAGAAATTTTCCAATACAATATCAATATTTGGAAGCATTTTCATGCCCAAAGAAGGAAAAAAACTTATTCTTATCCTATATCTAATTTCTTAGTAGATTTGGAGAGTCCAACAATTTGCATTCAATTCATGGAGGATAGAGAAGATCTGGTCAAATTCTCTTTGGGAATCTAATTTAACTCTATGATCTTCCAAATAGTAGCATTGTTTTTTATATGTAGGTCTTATGCTTTATGAACCATTTCTAACAGTATAAAGAGCTCTTAAACCCTCCTAAACCCCTACATGGTTAGTTGTATTCAAATACATAGTTTTGAAGATTAATGAATGCATGAAGATGATTGTATAAGTCCATGAAATACCCACTTTATCCTTTCCCATCATTATATAACATTTGATTGTCATGTGTAGGCTTGGATGAAGAAAACTATTTAGTTTTAATGGGTGGTAAGCATGCTTTAATGAACTCCAAGTAGGTTTTTTTATTGTTTTGGGTTGTACTCAATTAAATAATCTCAAATAAACTTTATATCAATCACTAAATCCTCCTATAAATTAATCGAAGTGATATATAATAGGTCATGAAGGTTTGGCCTTGATTTTCTTTATCAAAGCTTCATGGTTCTTGGATGGATGGATGAATGCAGGTCTATCACCACTAAACATACTTTAAATGCATTATAATAAGGTTAAATTTATGATAAAATCATATAAAAGAATTTAATAGATCATGATAATGAGAAATGTTGGTCAAATCATCCTAACCCTTCCAATTTATTTGAAGGACAAAGCTCTGCTTTTAGAAAACTAATAGAACCACAAGTATGCCAACAATTTATAGGTTTACACATGAAAGTGTAAGTTTTTGATATTTATTCTATTTTATACCATTTATAAGGGGCTCAATTAGAAATAAAATCACCTACCATTATATCTTTCAAGAAAAAAATATCAGTTATGAAGTGGAAGAAAGGGATGATCTAGGGTTTAAATAGTCATCTACATGTCTGACTAAGGATTGATGTCAATTAAAGTAAGAGACACTATTTTTGTGGTGATTTTAGGATTTATAAATTTTTAAAAAGGTTTAATAATCCCATTTAAAGAGTGAAAAAATGTTGAGATGTTATGATAAGGTCAAGAAAGTTATAGAATGTCAATACATATCAAAAAACACCTACAGGATTATGTCAATGAAATGTGTAGAGAATGAACAAAGTTTTATTGAAGCCTGAGGTTGTAAAAAATGAAGTCAATATGAAGATATTCTATAATTATTTTTATGAGTTTTTGAAAATCCTTTATTGCTATAAGATCATAATCACATTACATTCTCTGATGTAAGAGGATTCTAGGCTTTTGAGGTCTAGGAGAATAATGATGTTTAGTTATTGCATCTTGGATAAAATAATATGTGATTGGGTTATAATTACCATAATGGTATATAAATATATTCCACATATAATTTATCTTATGCATCTAGTGAATGGTGGGTTGAAGAGGTTTTCATTTCAAATCATTAGTCTAGGCTTAATGATAGCATATAGACCTGTGTGTGCAAAAGGAAGAGAACACTAATGGTAAAATGTTGAATGGATGTTCAAAGAGTTTAAAAGGTAGAATATGAAAATATTAAAGTTCCTAATTTTTATGGGATCAATATGAAAATAAAGAATAACTCAATAGATTCCAACTTCAAAACCCACTATTCAATAAACTTAAGTTATCACCTACATGCCTATCGTGGGTAAACTTGAGAAAACATACACTTATGATGATAATTAAAGTGATGAAAGGGTGAATATATATTATGGTTATCATGGGGTATGTTTTTATAATAAATACATATATTTTATTAGGGTCATACCATCCAAAGTAGATAGTTTTTCATGAACTGAGCTTAAGAGGCATAAAGCATCATTTATAGGGATGCCCATCTGAGAGGTCTAAACCTTTCTTAGAACTTAATTAAGGGTATGCATTGGAAGGATTGGATTTTTTAGGTGTTAATGAGGCTCCCATAATAAAAAATTATGGCATCAATCTATTGATCAAGACACTGTGTAGTACAAATAATCCTTAGGAGGACTGAGCACTAAAAACCCTCTTTTCACCTTGTGAAGAGCTTGAGAAGGTTTAAGTTTTTGATTTGATCTTAGAGGAGAAAAAAATTTGAATAAAATTGTGTTATGGGATTTTATACAACCTTATTACATATAAATTCATGGTATTAAGTCTTTTTTATATAGCGTTACCTTTGTGAGTCATTGTTAAGAGCAAAATATGCCTAAAACCCTCTCTAAACCCTTCTAAGAGTTGGATGGAGGAAAATGGTGGAAAAAATTATTCCATTTAAATGACTTTAAATAATAGTTATGACATTTTAAGGTACTATGAGCACCTAAATCAACTATTATTTGTCATGTGTAGAGGGTAAAAAGTATGGAAATGACCTAGAAATGGTAGTTTTATGCTCATTTACAAGGATTTGGCTGTGTGAAATCAACTTGATCAATTATGAGGGATTTTTTATCAAGGTAAGAGGTCTAATAATACTATAAAATATATTTTATGGGTACAAATGATGATGTGATATCTTTCTAATTCTAAAACAATCCATTGTAATGACTAGATGGAGTCTTGAAGTGGAAACTCTCAAGGTAGATTGAGCATAGCCATTAAATATAGTTTAAGGAGAGTCCCATGAGGATTAAATGTTTCAAGAAAATTAAAGGAGATTCATATTATTTTTAATATCATTTTCACTTTTCCCAATAATTTACAAGGTGTCAAGAAGACCCAATGGTATTTTAGTGATAGTTAAATGATCAAAAGTGTAACTTATCACTCCTCATCAAATGAATATGTCACATTCAAATGAGTTAAATGATTTATTCAAGAACTTGAAGAGTCTCTTATATTCCATTTCTCTATAATATCATCATAAATTAAGCATCACATGCCAAGGAGATGGATAAAAATTCACTTAGATTCTCTTCTTAGATTTTAACGTACTTGGATGAAGTGACACTTATCATTGGAGTTCTTCCAAGATCCTTTTCCCCCCTCTCTCTCATTTTCTCCTATATATACAGCCTTAAAAGTATTATTATGGATGATTTGATTGAGTATGGTTAATCCCAACTCAACTAAACACTTGTACTATTCCTTTGAATGTTGAATGAAGTTATTTATTGCCTTCTTAAATGCTTAAAATTAGTTTACTTATGTGATTATTGATGAATGATAGTAGTAGTGCTTTAAATCTCTCTTATTTGTCCTCTCCTACCTATTTATAAATATATTTTCTTCTTATAGGTCACATGGTGAGTTTGGATATCTTTTCATAGTTTAGAATTGGGTTTCAGTCACTAGTGTCTTCCTTAGACATCTTGATTAGCCCTTCCATTCAACACATTATCTATGACATCCAGATTTAAATACTCATTCTTGAAGGTACTTGCTAAGTAGTGTGACCATATTCAATCCTAATTCACATTCTTAATGTAGTATATTCAAGTGGATGGTGTTAATTTGGTTCATCACCTCCCTAGTTCAATAAGTTTAGAAGTAGTTTCAAGGTGATAACACTGAAGGAGCTAGACCTATCTATAGATTAACCTCATTTATTATGCCACCAAAATCCTATAGGTGTCTCCATTCTATCACTTAAGTGAGGATTCTTGAACAACCTCCTTAAGGGTGTAATTTTTAACTATAACAGTTTTGACACACCTAGTGGGACAAGATAATTTATCCATTGAAGAGTTATTAGTGTTGTTAATGAAAAAAATCACCAATGGTGAATCCAATAAAAATCATTTGGTTTTAGCAACCCATTTATTATTTTAAGAAAGTAATCTTTGTGCTTTGTTTTTGTCATAAGGTTTCATGGCTGAATTTGGAATGGATTTCTATTTTACCCAAGTTGGTAAGCCATGTAAATCCTATGTTGATCCTTTTTAGTAGTTTTTTGATCTTTATCAATATCATAATGAGCCATATCATCCCTATGTTGATCCATATCAGCCCTACAATGACCCTAATTACCCTTCATATGACATTAAATATCAATGTGATCAACCTTGCTATTAAGAGTATTATCCTCATTCCTTTCCTCATCAACCTCATCAACCTTAACATCAATATGAGTTAAGGTATAAGGATTATTGTATAGCTAGGAAAATTCAGGTTAAGAAAGACTAAGATTATCAAATAATCATGAAGATGTTAAATAATGAAATGGTAATGAGGAAGGTAGATAGAAGTGTGGAACTTGGTCAAGTTATCCCTATTAATCTCATTCAAAATATAAGAAAATCATTATGGTTTGAAAGGAGTGAGTGGATAGAAATTGAAGAGGGAAACCAACATGTCCTAATTAGTGAAAGGCTGGAAATAAGAGCTATGAATTAATACATGGAGGATAGTTTAGTAAAATGGGAGAAGTAATAATTTCAATCTCTTAAACCTGAATTACCCTCTCCAATCCCAAGTAAGACATCTTGTTTTCCTAACTTGCTCCAACTTGTAATACCTCATTATAAAAGTCTTGATGGTATCAAATCCTTACCCATTATTCCCCCAATCTCAACCTACTCTTCCTTAAGAACCTCATCCCATGCCCATTCAAAATAAAATTTTTGAGAATGATCCAAGGGATTTTATAATCTCCCTAAAATTTTCACCCACTCCTCAAGTTATAAAACACCATAAAAATGAAGCTCCTAAGTTTTAGGTTTTGAGTTAAAAGCAAGTGGTAGATTCCTAGGTAAATAAATGTGAACTATGCCTAGATCAAGAAATGGAATATATAGACACCAAAATTATGTCAACTCCCCTTGGTCACTTACACACATTATTAATTTAAAATAAAATTAATTATTTTAAATTAATGACATCGTCTCGACACCTCACCTAGACACCTCACTTAAGACTATTTCTTACCCTATGACTCACCCCATGACTAAGTCCTTCATATCATAACTACCTAAGACCTATTCCAACCTTCTAACTAACCCTCACACCTAATAAACCCATCATTTGACCATTCTCCAATGACAAAATGCACTTGAAAGATGGGGAATGGGCAAAGGGATAAGATAGCCCCTTTTACCTATTCTCCACCTGCTGACATCGGTCAATAGTCGGCCAACGCTGGCAGAACTGCTGACATCGGTTACTTAAACTGACTTTTGACGTCGGGTTAGCCCCCTTCGACTCTCTCTTTGACTCCAAAACTCTCTCAAATCTATGGACACACTCTCTCTCTCTCTTTCTAGCTGGACTCTTGGATGCCCACACTCTGAGACCAGGCATCAGACTTTGACTAACGCTCCCTTGGCTATAGAAAATCTATAGAAATCACTCCAAACATTGGGTTAAAAACATTATATGAGGACTCAACACTAGCCACAATAGGAATAAGCGTTCAACACCTCTGGTTCTTCATTAATCAAGAGCTAAGTATTTCTTCTACCTTTCATTCCAATAATTTAGAATATATTAGTAATTAGTTTCTATTTACTATTTCTAAATACTACCAGACCTGACCTGACTTCTTCCAGGAGGGCTAAAAAGCCTTCCTCATACCCTTACCCTTTTTGACAACCTATCCTCTACCTTTGCCTTTTTGTAGACCTTATTCATCTCCCTGCAACCCTACACAAACCTTTTAAACTCCCAGATTCCTTCCGTCAACCACAGACATAACCCAAAAACCTGTCCAAGGCCCATTGCCCCTACCGACATCAGCAGCCTAACCAATGTCGGCAACACTGACCAATTGATGATGGAAAACTAACCAACATCAATGACTATGATAGACTGATAGCAGAGAATAGGTATGCATTGTCTACTTTCTCTTTCTTAGTCTTTCACCATTTCTCTTTATACAACACTCTTTTTCATAAACAATGGACTGTCATCCCTCAAGCAAGCCTTTACACTTTTGGGACTGAGCATATCACTTATTAGTCCACCATATATCTCTCTAACATTCTCCTTGTTTGATTCCTATTCTTAACTATAGGTGTCTTCCTCCATAGCCAAAGAGGAGCTCCTACAACGTCTGGATACAGTGCGCAACTTAATCAAGGTATCATCTAAGCCCTGGCCATTAACATTTAGTTTCTTCCTTCTAAAAATAAATAGAAAAAATGAGTAGAAACATTATGGCATGCCCGGTGGGACCTTGGAGCTTTCCTTGGGTTCATTTCTTTTGAAAAGCAAATTTTCATACAGTTGCATTAGGGAAAAATTCTTTTCTTATATCCTTTCCTTCTATCTTTTTATTTCGAAAAGAAACCATTAACACAAGTTAAAAAGAACTTCTTTTTTCTATTGTCACTTTTTCCCTACATCTTAGAGTAGTGAAAATTCATGCTCTTAACCTCTTCCCCACCTATTTGCATCTAAACAAAACATTTCAATTTGGGTTAAAAATATATTTCATTTCATTCCTGCTTGAATGCATATTTAGCTCATCTAGTAATTAAAAACGCATTATGAATAAATTTTAATGCACATATGTTACACTACCAGACCACAAGCACAACAAATTAAACATATAATCATACCTAAGACAAGGCCCGACTAGGATTTCATCACCTAACAAATACCTTACCCTTCCTGGTGATCCCACTTGGACTTCACTACCAAGGGGAGAACCCACACAGTTCTTTGGCAGAGTATAAACTATAGGTGAAGTATATATTGGCTAAGCAACCCAGCTTGGCTCTGGGCTTGTGAAGTGAGGGGAGCAAGCCCCTAGCACCAAGCCACGTATGAAACCTAATACAGATTTTGAGCACCAAAACATAACCCGAAACTAACCATAGACTGCCTCTTTTAGGACCCGTTCTAAAAGCTCAATTCCCAAACACATTCTTCTAAGGCATAAGCCACCACGACTCTAAAATTTACTCTTAGGAATTTAACGTTTAGAGGTTGCTTGCCATCATCTATTTTTCTATTCTTATCTAATTTTTTTAGCTGGTAAGGATGCATTATTCTGAGCTCCAAAAATAACTAAGAACTTTCTTTTTCTTCCAAAAACTTCTAGTTTTTTGAGTTTCTAGAAATACACAGACACCGACATCGGTTTTTCCACTGACATTGACAACTTATCCTCATCAACATCAGTTTTTCAATCGATGTCAGCAACATATCCCCACTGACATCAATTTTTCCACTGACATCAGTTACTGTCAACAAAATTTTTCTTTCAAAACAACAAGCTTAAAACTTGACTTTCTTGCTGTTCAACACATCTTTTGGTCCTCTAAAACTGAAACACAGTTTCTGGAACCTAGACCCCCTTTTCCTTAGATGGATTTGACACATAGTTAAGCTAAAAATCTTGTTGACCACGCAAGGCAACAACCACTTCCACCTTCACCTTTCATATCAAGTCCCCCAATGGAGCATACTTCAGACACTGAACATACTCCAATTCAGCCTACCCCCAATCAAAATTCAATTGTTCCCAAAGGGGATCAAAATTTTGAGAGACTCCTTGACCACAACACCAAGGCTCTCCAACACTATCTCACAAGAATCCAAATGCACCTTCAGGTAATCCTATTTATGGGATGCCAATTTCCTTAACTGAAGTGGCAATGATATCAACAACATCCACTACCCAACCCATGACCACCCAAGCCACTACCTCAACTATTAACCCGACCATAGCCAATGTTCAAGATTTGGCCTCCCCTTCTATTTTTGGACCTACTTCCATCGGGGTTTCCATACTCCCTCAACCACAAACAATTCAACCAAGTTTGACACATTTTCAGAACTTGATTGTCTCTACCCCACACACTCTTGCACCCATAAACATAGGAGTGACTACCTACCCTTTTACTAGTGTCACCACTATTCAACCACCTTTGGCAACATCCAGTCAACTTGTGCCTTCCAACTTCACGGCACAAGCCCCTTTAGCCTCAACATTAGTCCCTATGACAAACTACCAATATGTTGTGCCTACACAAATGAAACCAAGTATGTCATACACCCCTCCTAACACCTTCCAGGTACCTTACAACCTAGGGGGTGCCCCACCTACCAATCCATCAGCTGGTCTAATTAAGATGCTGATGGATAAGATGTCTAACCTTGAGACATCCATTTCTGGTTCAAGCAATGTTCTGTCATATGAACAAATCTATAATGAACCTATCCACCCTTCGGTCCCTATTCAACCATACCCCAGCTAGTGGGAACTCCTAAAATTTACTCTCTTTTAGAGTAAAGAGGACCCATAACAACATCTATGAGTGTTTAGACATGCTTGCTACCTTATAGCACATGATGATGCATTATTACTTTGCATGTTCCCCATGTCACTTTCTAGCACCACCCTTGACTAGTATAGCTCTATTCCCAGTCACTCTCTCTTTTCGTTCACTCAACTTGCCCAACTATTTCTCAACCACTTTTCAATCAGCATCACTAAGAAGGTCTCCATTATAGACCTCTATTCTATTAAACAATTCGATGAGAGTCAATAGCTGAATTCATTCCCTGTTGGAGAGGTTTAATCAACCAACTCTCCTTTTCATTACCTCAAACTGAGCTCATTGAGCTCTTTTCACGAGCATGTGCTAAGCACATCTCATCCACTTTGTGGGTTCAAACATTCCGCACATTTGATGAAGCTTTCACCATGGCCTGAAAGCTTGAACTCCATGTAGTCAAAAAAGATAAGGTCAAACTGCATAGTAAAAATACTAATGCAAAATCCAATGACCCTTCTTCCAAACCTTCTTCTTCCCACTCCAAGTCTAAAGGATTGGCAAATGTTATGGTACTTAGGTCATCATCCTCTACTACAACCAACCAACCTCAGCCCTCCACATCAGAATATATCACAAGACAATTCCAACAACGATACATACAACGTCAATACACTCCAATAGGAGAGTCATATGCTTCTGTGTTAGATAAACTAGTCAAGTAGGGGGTCCTCAATCTCCCTCAAATCTGACCGCCTCAACTTGACCCCTCAAAATCCATCCCTACATGGTATAGGGAAAATGAATTTTGCAACTATCATTGTGTCAGAGGTCATGACATAGACAATTGAAAAATCTTCAAAAATGTTATTCAAGACATGTTAGACAAAGGAGATCTTGTTTTGGATAACCCTACTGCACCTGCCAACCAAAACATGGATGTCTTTAGATAACCATTTCCTAACCATCCTCCTAGTCAGATTAACATTCAGACCATAGCTGATGACCTTCACGAGCGTAATATACACACAGTCAACATGGTTTGTAACCAACCTCTCCCACAGTCTAAAGAGGTTAATAAACTTATTTCTCCACCATAGGTAGATGAGCCTTCTTCTCCTATTTGTCTACCATAGGTAGAAGAGGCTTCTTTTCCTATTTATCCACCATAGGTAGAAGAGCCATCTTCTCCTATTTGTCCACCATAGGTAGAAGAGCCTTCTTTTCCTATTTATCCTCCATCTAGCCCCCTTTCACAAGTAGGAGAGTCTACTTTGACTTCTCCCATATTAGAGGATGCTTTGATGACACCAACGCCAGTGGCTTCACCATCATCCTCCTTATCATCAATAGAGGATCATACTTTCCCCGCTCTTAGACCACACATCGAAACCATGATCATCCTTGCGCTCTATCCTCTTGAAGAGCCACATTTGCTAATCCCTTCTCCACTGAGAGAGGAACTTGCCATCTCACCCACTTCAGTTAAAGAAGATCTGGTGAAGGTAGATTTGAACCTCACCCCTCACAATAGTAGCCCTTGCACTAAACTAAAGAAGGCTACTAAACCACATCAAAAAACTCCTCCACCTTCACCATTACCATCTATTTTGGGTCCACATCCTTCCACTTTAAAAGGAGTGCTCCCAAATCCAACACCTCTCATCAAGAAAGTGTCATCTACACATGTGGCCACACCACCAACCAAAAAGATGATACGACAAACTCCCTCAACAACTCCTAAGTAGAAGTTGTCAATGTCTAATGTAATAAGGAGCACAGACCCATTAAAGGGCTCTTATGCTTTGATGTTATGTCAATTATTGTAGTCTTCAAACATCACTCTCCCACCCATTAAACCATACCAACCTCTCAGACCAAAACCATCTTGGTTCGATGACACACAAATCTGCTGGTATCATCACACATTTGGGCATGATACTGAACATTGTTGTGCCCTTAAGGTTGTCATTCACTAACATTTGGAAAAATACACCCTTCTTATTGACCACCCTTCTAAAAAACATCTAACACAATCCCATGCCTCTCAAACCTCTTCACCTAAATCAGGATCCCATTATCAGACTATGGTCCCTCAACCACCTTCCCATCCTTTATTTGAAATCAACACCATTGATGTGGCCACTAGGTCACAAAACCTACAGGATAAAGGAAAATACTAGGCTTCTACACCTTGGACATGTCCATTCATCAAGCCTTTTCAATCACCAAAACCCAAGATTTCTATCTTGGGCTCATATCAACCAACATCTCTGGGGGAAATTCCTCCTAACCTCTCTAGTCTACATGACGTTTGGTATAAATGACTTGTTGACTACTTAACATATTATATCATGCCTCCTAACCTCTCTAGCAATGGATGATAGACTTTTATCAAAAGTATAGCTCAATACACCATGCTATGGGGACTACTCTACAAATGAGGTCTTGACGACCTCCTTATCCGATGCCTAACAACCACTGAGACATCCCATGTCATCAAACAAGTCCATGATAGGATTTGTGGGGGACATTTCAGTGGTAACTCGCTTGCCAAGTGCATCCTCCACTGTGGCTATTATTGGCCCACTCTTAATCAAGACTGCAATGACTATGTTCGGTGTTGTATCAAATGCCAACAACATACTAACTAACTTCACATCCAACATCGACCAAAACATGCCTACAACCAAAATCTGAAAGAGTGAGATTTCAAAATCAGAGATCTCATCCTTAAAGATAACCAACACATGACCAATATGGAAAGAAGCAAATGAGACAAGTTTGCTCCTAATTGGCTCGGACCTTACATCATAACGCACAATTATGGATTGGGGACTTATCATCTACCTTCTCTCGAAGGCTAGACAGAACCTGAGCCCCTTGATGACTTACATCCTCAACCATTTTATTTTTAATCAAGTAATCATTCACTTGATGTTTAACTTGAGCTCATCCCTTGAGCAACCCCCCATCATCATCATGCCTATTTCTTTTAACTATTTTTCCTAAAAACATTAGTTAACCCTTTTTTCAAGCATGAATGCCTTGTCCTAATAAAAAGGGAAACCCCTAAACCTCTATAGTCTAGCCCATGACCAAAAGTTCAGTCAAAATTTAAAAAATATAAGATTGGGGATGCCTAACCAAAGGTCATAAACTATAAATGTAGACTGCTCCCTCGAAGGACAGCTGCATCATTACAATAATAAATAGATTGCTCCCTTGAAGGATAGCTATTTAATGACATCAACACATACAAATCAAAATATAGACCACTCCCTCGAAGGATGGTTATGCCCAAATTTGGCTACATACACAACACCCTCTCAGAAGCTTCTCACACCAATCAGCTTCAATATGACCATACAACACAACATCCCCAAGTGGACTTCTCGCATTGATCAGTCTACCAAAAAAAAGACTGACAAACTATTAAGTTATGGACTTGCCTATAGTAGTTTTCAAGGTCACCTATAAAAGGGGCAAAGTTATCCCTACTCAAAAGGGTTATGCTACCCTCACATATCACATAATCACCACCTATTACCCCAACATACCCAAGGGATTTGAGCTCACTTAACGTCAAGTGATTCTAGTACTTCTCTAACAAAAAACAATGGTCAATGACATAATGCATGAATGGGGCTTTTGTTTCCAAAAACCTTATCTATGCAATCATTATGGTCCTTGTCAATGAAAGAGACACATGCCTTTTGCTTCTTATACATCTTGGTCACACATAACCAGACCATTATCTAACCAAAACCAACCAAACCAAACCAAACATTTTCAGACCACTAACATGACATAGCCCATTCACATAAGTTTTAATGGAAAAACAATACACATGGAAACTATCAACCATACTCATTTCATTGTTAAGATACACCATCACTAATATGGAAAATTACTAGGGATGAAAAACCACATAACTAATGTTACAGAATACACCATCACATAACATGGAAAAGGTTATAACATCATCATACACTCACATAACCGATGTTATAGAATACACCATCACACAATATGGAAAAGGCTATAACATCATCATACTCATTTCATTTTTAGCATACACCATCATGAATATGGAACATTGTTAGGGATGAAAAACCACATTATCACCAATGTTACAGAATACACCATCACACAATATGGAAAAGGCTGTAACATCATCATACATTCATCATTTCAAAAATAACCAAACCAATCAATGACCTCTTTGACTCCATCTTCCATTTTGGGAGAACTACATTGGCCTAAAGCCCTTGAAATAGTGGCTATATAGGTAGCACTCAGTTGACATGGGGTCTTCTGAGGTTAGCTTGGCCATTCGTTCATTTGTCTACCTGATGAACCAACCTTATAACCTTTAACCATAACCTAACCTAGTCAAAACCAATCCATAACCTACCCTCTTTTTCCCTTTTGGTGAGAACTACATTGGCTTGAGGCCCTTAACATAGGGGCTATGTAGGCAGCACTCAGTCTTTTGAGGTTAGCTTGGCCATTTGCCCGTTCATCTCCCTAATGACGTTGGCCATTCGTTCATTCATCTATTTGATGGACCAAACATATAACCTTTAACCATGACTTAATCTAGTCTAAAATCATGACCAAACCACTAGCCCTGACATTGTAGAAGTCACCTTTGACTTCTCATGGGGCACATTGGAGATCACAACCATCTCCCTGACCACAACACACAACGCTTGAGATCACTTATATCTCAACCCAACTCAACCAACAACCTTGGAGATCGCGACTATCTCCTTAGACCATAACCACTTTTGAGACAACTCTGTCTTGGTTATTTTGATTGCACATATGCTACCTCACAAATAGTTAGCAAATTGTTCACACCCCACATTATGACTCCCACAAGTATCAAATCACGCCCAAGTTGATCCCCACTACTTGTGACATTTTTGTGTTTTCCAGGAGCACTTCCCAAGCTTGGGATACTTGAAACATGATGACCATTAGAGCTACAACTTTGATCATTTAACCCAATCAGCTATGACTAAATGCTGGGGACTGGTTACTTCAATTTTAGCACTCCTTGACCTTACCTATGATAATTTGACCTGAATATCACGTGAAGTGGTATATGCACAATCTTAACTATTTCATCATTCACACTCCAACTTCACCATACTCATCTACTGCCTATCAAATTGGCACCCGATATCAGGTTACCTTCCCTCAACTCCCACTTTGAGGGGGAATACCTCATCATTATACTTGGGGAAACCTACTATTTTTGTCTTACAGTTCGTCAAGAACAACCAAAAAGACAAAAAGGGGCAAATGTAGACACCAAAATTGTGTCAACTAGACACCAAAATTGTGTCGACTCCCCTTGCTCACTTACACACATTATTAATTTAAAATAAAATTACATATTTTAAATTAATGACATCCCCTCAACACCTCACCTAGACACCTCGCCTAGACACCTCACCTAAGACTATTTCTTACCCTATGACTCACCCCATGACTAAGTCCTTCATATCATAACTACCTAAGACCTATTCCAACCTTCTAACTAATACTCGCACCTAATAACCCTGTCATTTGACCATTCTCCAATGACCAAATGCACTTGGTAGATGGGGAATGGGCAAAGGGCTAAAAATAGCCCCTTTTACCCATTCTCCACCTGTCAACGTCAGTCAATAGTCAGCTGACACTGGTGGAACCACCGACTTCAATTACTTAAACCAACTTTTGACATTGGGTTAACCCCCTTCGACTCTCTCTTCGACTCCAAAACTCTCTCAAATCCATGGACACACTCTCTCTCTCTTTCTAGCTAGACTCTTGGATGCCCACACTCTGAGACCAGGCATCATACTTTAACTAACACTCCCTTGGCTACACAAACTCTGTATAAATCACTCTAGACATTGGGTTAAAAACATTGTATGAGGACTCAACACTAGCCACAATAGGAATAAGCGTTCAACACCTCTGGTTCTTCATTAAGCAAGAGCTAAGTATTTCTTCTGCCTTTCATTCCAGTAATTTAGAATATATTAGTAATTAGTTTTTATTTACTATTTCTAAATACTACCAGACCTGACTTGACTTCTTTCAGGAGAGGCTGAAAAGCCTTCCTCATACCCTTACCCTTTTTTACAACCTATCCTCTACCTTTGCCTTTTTTTAGACCTTATTCATCTCCCTATAACCCTACATAGACCTTTTAAACTCCCATATTCCTTCCATCGACCACAAACATAACTTAGAAACCCGTCTAAGGCCCATTGCCCCTATCAACGTCGGTAGCCTAACCAACATCAGCAAAACTGACCAACCGATGATGGTAGACTAACCGATGTCAGCAACTATGATAGACTAATAGTAGAGAATAGGTATGTGTTGTCTACTTTCTCTTTCTTAGTCTTTCACCATTTCTCCTTATACAACACTCTTTTTCATAAACAGTGGACTGTCATCCCTTAAGAAAGCCTTTACGCTTCCAGGACCGAGCATATCGCTTGGTAGTCCACCATATATCTCTCTAACATTCTCCTTGTTTGAGTCTTATTATTATCTATAGGTGTCTTCCTCCATAGCCAAAGAGGAGCTCTTATAACATTTGGATACGGTGCACAACTTAATCTGGGTATCATCTAACCCCTAACCATTAACATTTAGTTTCTTCCTTCTTCTAAAAATAAATAGCAAAAATGAGTAGAAATAGAATCCATAGAAAAATATGTGCCTATTCAAGAACCATCCCTCCCTCCTCAATAACCTAAAACATTCCAATCATGAAGGTCAATTCAAGAGAGAATTTAAATGAATAAGAAATTCCTTGTTGAGAAGGTTTGAAAAAAAGCATATCAAGAGTTGAGTGATTGATTAATGAATAGAAGGAGAAGAATGATAATCTCATTGAACTAAAAAATCTAAATATTATTTATGAGTTTGAGTATTCCATTATTAAAGAAGAACATCTGATATGGGAGTCAAATGAAGAATGCTAAGTTGTAGTTGTAAGGAACAAAATGAAGGTTATAAAGAAGATAATTCAAGTGACCATGAGGAATAACACATCATTTTAACTCCCCTTGGTGAATAAAAGTGTAAATCAATATTTGGATATGGATGGAGAGGATATATTCATCATGTGGTAATACTTTTGAAGGTGAAAAATGATCAATTAAGATAATTTCAATAATTTCCCAACCAACTAATTAGTTAAATGAAACCATAGATGATCAAGACCAATAGTTCTTAGAGGCTCTTGATGAATTGGAACAACTAGCTATAGTAGATATGAGTTTTGATACATTTTAATAGGTCTCAACTAACCAATAATATTAAGATCATATTGTCATTAAGAATAAGAAAAGACTTCATGAATACACCTTGGTCCTTAGCCTTTTTGAGCCTCATAAACAAGAGATAGAGCTTGTAGAAGACAAATTTCAACTATGTCTTGATTCCATTGAATAATTTAAAGTGCTTGACTAGACTAATATCCATCAAGAAAATGATAAGAATGGATTTTAATTTGATATTCTTTCAAGTGATGAATAATAAGTTTCATTTTAAGAAGAGTTAGAAACATTATGATCTAGTATAGATAGTGAACCCACAACCTATGAGGGAAGTGCTATTTTTTTGTCTTGGCCAATAAGAATAATGATGACATGTATGATAAATATATTGAAAATAAAATCATGGTGGATGATCTTTTCTAATCTCATGAACGAGTTAAAGGAGGTCTTGAGGACATGTGGTGAACCTATTTGCACATGTTTAAGGAATCTAAAGAGCATGAGAGGTAATACCTCTATAGGAACAAGATTTAGTTTATGATGCCCTCACAAATCAAAGTGTGATTAACTTGGAAATTGTTACCAAGAGTGAACAATAGTATGAGTTAAGTCTTGAATATCAAGATGAGTTTGTGTTCATTGGGGATATGTTTATTAGTGTTGTTCCATTTTAAGTCAAGATAAAGATAATGGTGATCAAGAAAGAAGCTAAAAAATTAATAACAAGACATGACCAATATCTTGTACACCATTCTTGATCATGGCATGAAAGGGATTCAATGATTTTTGTTTTTAATCTAGGAGGATCAATTCATAGAGGTTAGTTATATATAGTGGTTTCTTATTTTGCTTCCCCTAAGTGCTTTGTATCATAGTGTTTATTTGATTATTTTCTTGGGTGCATTTTTTTGGTGCCTTTGATTACTGTCTTATTATGTTGATTAATGTAGTTAGTTTCTTTATTTATTTCAAGAGGCATTTGTAATTAGGTTTAACGTCTAATTAGGTCTAAGATTGAATGAGAGATGACTCCATACCCAAAGGATTCTAGGGTGAATATCAGGCATGTAGTCCAAGGAGGTCACCAAATATTTTATCCAAAATTGGATACCATAGGTAAGGACAATTAAGAAATCTTCTTCGAGTCTTACCTAACCATGTTATTGGCCTTTTGAGAATATTGGTTTTGGTCCATTGGTAAATTTTTGTCATAAAAAGGTGTCATGTCAAGTGCTTGTCATCTTAGGGTCTATTACAAGGTATACAAAAGTGAGTCAAGAGTTTGTCTTATCATTTATCCCTTCCATAAAGGTTTCATTTAGGTGTTTGTAAAAGTAAAGGCAGATTTGAAGAAATTAATGTGATGTTTATCTTTGTAAACTATAAATATCATGTGCATTTTGAGGCCTCTAACATGTTTCAAATATATGGCAAGGTGTTTTATTCCATACACATGTTTATGTAGTTCAATTCAATGTAAAAATGTTTGTGGGACCAATAAAATGCCAATATGATGATTTATAACATTGAAATAGACTTGTTATGACATATAAAATTAGGTTTAAATGTGAAATGAGGGAATCACTCATCATGTTATGATCATGCCATCTTCTTCAGGGTTTTTTAGATGCAAAATTAGGTTTTTAAAGTATTTATGGGATTAAAGAAGGTAAAAAAGTATTCTTCTTTATTGAGCTTATTTGTAGCCTAACAGAGTCTAATGATTTACACTCAATTCATGAAGGAGAAAAATATATGGTTAAATGATCTTAAGGAATTGAATCTATCTCTATGATCTTCTAAATAGTGTCATTGGTTATCAAATTTGGATCATGTTCTTTATGAGTCATTGCTAAGAGTATAACGAGCTCTTAAACCCTCCTAAAACCCCCCAAGGTTACTTTTCTTAAAACATAAAGTTATAAAAATTAATGAATGCATGGAGATGATTTTATAAGGTTATACAAGACCCCATTTATCCTATCCCATCATTATCCAACTTTTTCTCAGCATGTGGAGGTCTAGATGAACCAAAATATTTAGTTTGAGTGGGTGGCAAGCATGCTTCAATGAACTCTAGGTATTTTTCTGATTATTTTAGGTCTCATCAACTCAATAATCTCTAAGAAAGTTTTTCTCAATAACTTATACCTACTATAGATCAATTAAAGTGATATACAATAGGTTATAAATCTTTTTTCCTTTATTCTCTCTATCAAAGCTTCATGGCTCTTGGATGGATGGATGAATGGAGGTATATCACAACTAAAAAAGCTTTCAATGGATTATAAAAAGGTCACATTGATGATAAAATCATAACACACCATTAATGTGATCATTATAATGATCAACCTTAGTAAAATCATCCCAACCCTTCCAATTTATTTGAAGTAAAGAGGTCTACCTTGAGAAGACTGATAAAACCATAAGTATACCAACAATTTATAGGTTTGCACATGAAATTGGAAGTGTTTGATCTTTATTATATGTTTTAGCATTGGTAAGTTCCTTAATGAGAATAGTTAACTTCAAATCTCCTACCATTATATCATTTAATCAAATAAGTATGGTTATGAAGTGGGAGAAAGAGATTCTCTAGGCCTAAAATAGTCATCTACAAGTTTTGACTATGGACTGATGTAAACTAAAGTAAGAGAGACCTTTTTTTAGATTATTTTAGGATTTATAAAATTTTCAAAAGGTTTAATAATACCATATCAGTAATGATAAATCATTTAGATGTTATGAGAAGGTCAACAAAGTGATAGAATGGTCAATACATATCAAATAACACCTACAAGCTTATGTCAATGAGATGAGTAGAGAATGAACAAGTTTTGAAATAATATTGAGATTATAAGAAATTAATTCAAGATTAAGAGGGTGTGTAATGATTTTTAGGAGTGGGTGAAAAGCCTTTAATAATATAAGATCATAAGCATATTACATTCTTCCAAATTAGAGGATTCTAGGCTTTTGAGGTCTAGGAGAGCAATAATTTTTAGGTTGTCTAACTTGGATAAACCATTATGGGATTGGTTTATTATTAAAAAAATTATATATACATTTACATTACATCCAATTTTTCTTATGCATCTATGGAATGTTGGGTTGAATAAGTTTTCATTTCAAAGTAGTAGTCGAGGCCTAATGATAACATACATACCCATGTGTGTAAAATGAAGAGAAAACTAATGGTACAATGTTTAATGGATGTTAAAAGAGTTTTAAAGGTAAAATACATGCATCTTAAAGTGCCTACATTTGACGGGATCAATAGGAAAACTAGGATTAACTCAAGAGATTCTAACTTCAAACCCCACCATTCAATAAACTCAAGCTATCACCTACAGGCCTATCATGGGAAATTTCAAAAAAAGGTACACCTATGATGACAAGTGAAGTGATAAAAAGGTGAAAATATATCATGGTGATGTGGGATAGGTTTTGATAACAAAGACAAATTTTATTAGGGTTAGACCATCCAAAATAAATTTGTCAAGAATTAGGCTAAAGAGGCCTAAAGCATCATTTGCAGGTTTATCCATTAGATAGGTATAAACCTTGATTATAAATTCATTTATATTATGCATGGTAAGTAATATAATAAGTACATATATCAAGACACTGTGCAATATGAATAATTTTTAAGAGGACTGAACACTAAAACCCCTCTTTTCACCTTGTGAAGATCTCGATAAGGTTCAAGTTTTTTTGTAGATATTAGATGAGAAATTACATGGAATAAAATGGTTTTATGGGATATTATTCACCTCACTTACCTATAATTTCATGTAATTAAGTCTTATATACAAAGCCTTACCTTTACAAATCATTGTTAAGAGCAAAATAGGCCTAAAATCATCTCTAAACCCTTTTAAGATCTCAATGTAGTAAAATGGTGGTTTATATGACTCTAATGCATTAAAATGACTTTAAATCATCTATATGATATTTTTAAGTCTTAATATCACCTCAATAAAGTATTACTTGGCACATGTGGGGGGTAAAAAGTACACAAATGACCTAGAAATGGTATTTTTAGGCTTATTTTCAAGGATTTAGCTATGTGAAATAATATTGATCAATTATTAGGGATTCTTGATAATGTTAATATGTATAATAATCCTATAAAATACATTATATGGGTTTACATGATGATGCAATAGTCTTCTATGTCCAAATCAAGTCATTCTAATGACTAGATGCAATCTTGAAGTGGAAACTCTCAAGGTAGATTTAGCATAGCCATTGAATATATTTTAAGGATATTAACATGAGTATGAATGATTTGAATACACCTAAAAGATATTTTTATTCAATTTCAATATCATTTTCAATGTTCCAAAGCATGTACAAGGTTTCAAGAAGACCCAATGGTATCTCAATGATAGTTAGATGATCAAAAGTGAAAATTATCTCTCTTTATCAAAAGAAGAGGTTAGTTACGAATAAGGTCGATGAGTTATCCAAGAAGTTGAGGAGTGTATCATATACCATTACTCTATAATATCATCATCAATAAAACAAAACATGCTAAGGAGATGGACACATTTTCTCTTAGATTCTCTTCTTAGATTGTAACTAACTTGGATGAAGTGGCACTAGTCATTGGAGTTCCTCTCTCTCTCTCTCTCTCTCTCTCTCTCTCTCTCTCTCTCTCTCTCTCTCTCTCTCTCTCTCTCTCTCTCTCTCTCTCTCTCTCTCTCTCTTCTCTCTCTCTCTCTCTCTCTCTCTCTCTCTCTCTCTCATTTTTTATTATATATACATCACTTTAAGGATTGTAATGGATCATTTTGTTAAGTATGGAAAATCCATACTCAACTAAACATGTGTACTATGCCTTTAAATGTTGAATAAAGTTGTTTCTTACCTTCTTAAATGCTTATAGTCAGTGTAATTATGTGATTGTTGATGAATTTTATTAGTAATTTATTCACTCTCTCTTATTTTTCCTCTCCTAAACATTTGAAAATGTACTATATTTTTTAGGTCACATGTTGAGTTTGGATAGCCTTGCATAGTTCAGAAGTGGATTTTAGTCATTAGTGTCTTCTTTAGACCTCTTTATTATCCCTTTTATTCAACACATTTTCTATGACCTCCATATTTAAATACTCATTATTGAATGTCCTTGTTGATTAGTGTGATTAGATTCAATCCTAATTAATATTCTTAGTGAATTATAGTCAAGTGTAGGGTGTTAATTTGGTGCATCACCTCCCTAGTTTAGTTTAGTTTTGGTTCTCTTTCCCTTTCCCCAACAAGCAATAAGTCTAGTAGTAGTTTAAGGTGATAACATCAAGGGAGATAGACCTATCTATAGATTCACCTCACTAATTAGGCCACCCAAATCCTATAGGTGTCTCTATTCCATAACTTAAGTGAGGAGGTTTGAACAACCTCCTCAAGGGTGCAATGTTTTATGATAACAAGACTTAGAAGATAAACCTAAAAAAATCATAGTGTACAAAAGGAGGCTATCATGAAATATTCCCACTCTTATTTGAAATAAAAAGAGGATATCAAAGATACAGAGTAGATAGACATGGAAAGGTCCACTAAAGTGGAATATGTTTCACTATAGGAAAAGGCTATAAAGTAGAAACACAAGGAGGAAGAAGAATAGAAACTAGTTAAAAATCATAATCATAATGAGAGGTGAAGGCTGAAGAAAGAAAAAGTGACGCAAAAATCCTAAGAAGTGGAATAGAAAAACCAGGAATAAGAATAAGATATGAATAAGGTCAAGGAAGTAGAGGCTCAAAATCAATGAGCTAAATAAGTGGAGGTACAATATGAAAAATATGAATAAAATGATATGAAATGGAAAGAAGAGGAGAAATCAAAGAGAACAACAAAGTTTAGGAAGATGCAAAGGTATAGAGGAAAAAGGATTAATAGAAGAAATAAGTGTAAAAGGCATAATGTAAAAAACCTAAGGAAATTATATAAAAACTCAACAAAAAGTGTAGAAATAAGAGTCTCTATATAATTAAGATAAGGAGATAAAATTGGAGGGTGTATAACAAGCTATGAAGGATACTATGCTAAAAGAAATGGAAAAGGCCAAAATAAAAGTTCCAAGTGAAAAATTGGTAAACACCCAAGATGGGCCATCACATTAGTCAAATCAGACCTTTGATATTTGGCTTTGGGATACCCCAACCTCATTTATGAGGGGAATGGCATTTTTCTTATAAATGGAACCATCCTAATGAGTATCTAAAATGATGACATCTTCCATGTTATACATTTCTCCATCTTCTAATGAATTTTCCTTAGATGTTTCTAAGTTGCCTTTGTCAAATCAACTTAAGGGAGTAGCCACATTTCAAGAGTTTATTATGTATAGGGTTGCCTCATTAGAATTGGATGCCTCACAAATTTAAAAACAAAATGAAACAATCTAATCTTGTTTCATCAATGTTCAAAAAATATTGAGGATGCATGCCATACCTTAATCATTCATGTTCTTGGAAACAAATTTATGTTTGGAGAGAAGAAGATCACACTTCTTTTAACTCAACTAACTAATTACAGAAAGTATATATAAAATATCTTTCATATATTCTAGTATGGGTAACATATTATGGTATAATTTGAGACAATGATTGAGATATTAGATGATTATGCATAAATTTTGGACACTATGACACTCCAAGCACAAAATTTTGAACAAAAAGCTTCTAGATTAGAAATAATAGTTTCATAATGTGTGGGGTGATGTGATTGCATAAATTGTTATGACTAACAAAACCAAATAAAAATTGTAATACCAAGCAACCACTAAGAAGGAACTCAATATTTCACTCAAAGCATCAATGGACTCTCCAGATCTTGTTATGGGGTGATTATAGGGTTGGAAAAATGAAATGATATGAAACACATTGGTAGGGTTCCAAACAAAATGACACATAGACTGACTGGAAGAGGTGAGATAGGATATCTAATTGAAAATTTTAAATGCAAGAGCCCCCATTTTGACAACTAAGGATGATAATATCAAGAAACTCATAGCTTTTGAAATTCTATTATGAACAATGATGATTAGAGTCAACAATGCCCTGTTAATTCTGAAATCATATAAAAATGACTTGTCCTCCTTCAATAGTTCTATGCTTATACTCATCAATACACCTTAGTATATTCTGATGGGATATATACAAAAATAAATTTGTCAATGAAAAGTAGTGAAAGACTGAATCTAAGTATCTTAAGAACTTGTAACAATAGATCTCATAGATGTGACTCTATCAACAAAACCTCTAGTAGTGATTCATACTTTGCTTATTCCTCATCTTCATTAATTCCACTTGAAACACCTGCATCACAACCTTATTTATGTTCTCCAACATAGGTCATGATACTTCCTTGAAATTAGGTACTATGATATGATGTGATTTTAATTTTTTTGATGTGATTTCCATAGGTAGATTCAATCCCAGTATAGTAAGAACTTGTAATAATATATCTCATAGCTATGACTTTATCAACAAAACCTCTAGTAGTGCTTCATACTCTGTTGATTCCTCACATTCATTTGTTCTACTTGAAACACCTACTTCACAACCTTATTTATATTCTCCAACATAGGTCATGATACCTCCTTTCACCTAGGTACTATGACATGATGTGACATTAAATTTTTTTGATGTGATTTCCATAGGTAAATTAGATATTAGAAGTAGGGCTAAGTTGTCTAAAAATACATAAAGGGAAACACTTAGTTATCACATTCTATTGAAAACCTACAAGGGTGGTAGGATGGTACATTATTTAATTGAAAAATTGAATAGATAAGTAGTGTGTGAGAGGTGGAAACTATAAAATGGCTCTTTGAGAAATAACTAAGACTCACGTTTAGTCCAACCTAGTTTAAGGTAGTTTCTTTAAATGCAGATGGAAAATCATTCTTCCAATGTTGCCTTAGGATGAGAAAAGCTTTTGAGTCTAGGAAAGGGTTACAAGTAGATTAGGAATTTAAAATCATAGATTAACTATAGTTGATATATGTATGTAATGCATAATTTTTTAATATGTATATCCCTTTTGTCCTTTCTAGGCACTTGTAATTGTGACATCTATAGAAGGTGAAAGGTCTTGTTCTATCTTGTATTGAAAAGAGGAATGTGAATCTAGATAATCATGTGAATAAGGTTATAAATACTATGTTGATACATTATAAATGAGTTTTACTTTTGATATAAATAAATAAATATTATGATATGGTTACCTCATGATTCGTAGTTCTTTTTATGCTACATTTTGGTTCATATATTCCCTTTTTCATGTATACTTTATTTATAACTTTATCTCATAATATAAAAGGATATATATTTTTAGATTATTTATAGTTGTGATAATCTATATCAATTAATTGTAATCATACCTAATTCTCATAACATATGGTTGTGTATGTTTTGGTTTGATATGTTGTTATCTATATCACACGAGCTATCTCCCATTAGCAAGTTCTAATGAACTTTCCAAGAACCTCTAATAATATATTGAGACTCAAATTAGGGTATATTTCATAGATTGACACACATGTGAGGAATATGTGGGACATTTTTATAGAATTAGGATAAATAGTTATTATATTAGATGACATTTTTATGTAATTTATGGTCATAAAATCTAGAAGTAATATCATAGGAATCAAGATTGTTAAAAATGGAATAAAAATTATGAAATTTTATATCACATTTAAGTACATATGGGTTATATTTACATAGGTGAACATTCTTCATGCATAAACTTTTTATAGTTATATTGAAGGTGATGGTACAACTTAAGCGATTTGAATTTAAAATCTATTTGTGGCAGTTGATTCAAACTTTAAAATTTTACATTTATGACTTGTGTGTTCACATAAGAATCTTTTACATAGTTTTTATTATCCATTTACATATATATATACTTGGAAAACTTGATTATATATCATTCATAGTCAAAATATACCAAATATATGATATAAAAATATATTATCCTAATCATATCATTGTTACATTCCATATAACTATTTTTTACTCCCTTAATATTTATGCCAACAATCAAATGTTGGTGGTTACTAGTGATTTATACCTTATCTATAAATATCTTAATATCCTATAGTGATTATTTAAATATATATATATATATATATATATATATATGTGTGTGTGTGTGTGTGTGTGTGTGTGTGTGTGTGTGTGTGTGTATGTATCCCTTAAGTCAACATACAAGTATATTTTATAATAAGGGGAAAATGTGTATTTTTGAAAGGTCTCAAAACCTTGCACAAATGAGAGGAAATAAGATGGACAGTAAAATCAATTAGTCAAAAGGGAAATAAATATGGAAATTGAAGCCAAGAGAAAAAATGTTGTCAGAGGAGTGTATAAAACACAACATTGATAGTAGACAAAAAATAGACAACAAATTACACATTGAAATTGTTGAGGGTACTATTAGCTTCCCACTATTTTTCTAAAAACTTATTGTACTCTTTATTAAATTTTTTATTATATTCCTTTGGTGCATTTATTTATTTTATCTATATTAGATCCTTCCAATATTTATAATAATTTAAGGTTATTATTTAATAATACAACCTTATTTAAGCATTTTAATCATGCATCAATGTTATTTATGGTTTTTTGGGTTTCATAGTATGACCTTATTTAGGCCTTCTATAATAGAGATCTAAGTAGCCTTCATTTTTTAAAAGTTCCTCTTAAATTCATCTACCTCCTTTTCAAACACACAAATTATAATAGTCATAGACCATTGGTACTTATTCAAAGGAATGTGTTTAGTAGTCTAAATAGGTTCCCCATTGACCTAACATTGAAGCTACCTAATCCTTCTCTTGACCTTTTTATCTTTAAAAAAATACCACTTCATAATGAGATGTTGTAAATGGGAATATTTTAAAAAGGAAATTATAATATCATGAATGTTAAAATTTGAGGGATATATATTGTTATTACTTTGAAATAATTATTTACTGACTTATTCCGCCATAATGGCCTTAGAGAAACCCAGTTTCCTTGATATTTTTTGTTCTAATTTATAAGAGAATGGATGAGAAGGATGGAGCATAGGGATATCCCAAGAATATTTTGAGTCAGATGTTTAGCTATAGGATATACCAAATTTGTTTTTTTGAAACTTAATGACTCCACATTTTATGGACTATAATTAGACTTGGCTTTCCTTTTTGGAGGGATATGAATAGTGAAGTTTTTTTTAATTTAACCTTGGTTTTTCAATGAGGAGTTTGTAAAAAAGGAAAATAGTCATAAACATTCTTCATAAGCTAGAAATTATAGACATGAATATACTATATTAGTAAGTGGATAATTTCATGAATAGGGATATTGGATTTCCAAATATAAACATCAATCAAGAAGATCTCTAAACAAAAAAACATGGAGAAATTAATACTAATTTAAAGTTGTGTACCTAAAGTGATTAAGGACAATGAAGTGGTAATAAAAATCCATTTTAAACTTACCTTTAAACATACCATACCTTTTTATCTAAATCATCACCTCATCCTAAGGATTCATAAGGATGTCCTTAATAAATCCACCTTAAAAATGAGTAAACTTCTCCTTGAATCTAAGCATTAAATTCACATACCTATCCTCTGATATTTTATATTTTAAAATATCAATACCCTTTTTAGACATTCCAATTACATGGTAAATTTTCTCCTCAGAGATAATAAATGATATACAATCAATAGTAATATACCTATCCTTCAAATTTTTTACAAATTATTCAGATAAAATAGGGTTAAAACCCCTCATTCTCTTCATAAAACTAGTAAGTCCTTGATTTTATATGTTCTAGATAATTAGATTATTCTTAACCAACTTATAATAATCCATCTCAATACACACACTATCTCCACCCATGGATTTATTGGTGTTTTCCTTAATTATAAATATAATAGATTTTATTCTGAAGAACCAAAACAAAAAATCAACAATTACTCAGTATAAGAGATTAAATATCACATTGAGTTGTAACTAATGCTATGGTCATTCAAATCATCACCTCAATCATTTCAGATATGGGAAAACCTAAAAACATGTTTAAAATCATACCATATAATGATGACACCAAGGTGATCTATAAATGAAATATTATGATCATGAGAATTACCATTCAACAACCCAATGATAATATTTAAGTGATGAAGGAAATTTAGGAAAATTAAAATTATGTTATTAACTATGGATTAAATATTTATAAATTTTTATGTTATTACTCCAAAAAATCATTATTATGGGTTATAACATCCTAAATTATCATTTCACTATGCACACCTCAACTTTGAATATTGACTTTGGGATTCTTCATATATTAAGTTCAAAATGGATTCAGGGAGGTCTTGAATATTAGTCCAAGTATCAAATCCTAATAAAGCTAACTCAAGGTTACCAAACCCATTTTAAATATTATTTCATTCTCTATACACATGACTAATGGAATCTTATTTGATGAAGGAAAATGAATCCAAGTTGTCTTCCAAAATGTTTATAATAATATAAAAAGGAAGGTTATTTTTTGAAATAAATTGATGATGTCAAGAGAATCAAATTTGACCATTAAAATCTTAATATTAAGTTTTATAGCAACTTAAACTCCCCACAATGTAACCATAGCCTTTTTTAGATAATTTGTTTAGATTCTGAGAAACCTTGTGTAGGTTACTAAAACTTTCGCATCATTATCTATAATAATACCAAATCCACTAGAATTTTTAGGTTTCCATTTAAATTTTCTATCAAATTTAATTTTGACCAATTTATGGGGGAGGGGAATTGTTTAACTTAGCCTACTTTCTATCCATATTTTAATATCAATTTTTATGTCAAATAGGGATTAAAATTTCATAGTTTGATAGGATGATATAATAATTATCTTTACCCCTAACAATTTTCCCCAGCATGATTACTTCAAGGTTTTCATCAATGGCTCCAAAAATTCTGAAACATACCCTAGAGGAGCTTATTATCTTGTTTTGAAAGATTCTTAAATTACTCTCCCACCAGATTCTCTTAAATGGTTAGTTTAAAATTATTTTTAAGTTGAGTGTTAGTGAAGGGAGAGGAACATTGTGATATTAATTATAAAATAGAGGAGGGAAAGAATAAATAGACTTAAAACCTATCCAAAATCATGAAATATATTTTATAGGTGAAGTATTAATGAAACAAGATGTTTCTAATAGATTATGCTTCTTTTTCACATATAACACACCCATTAGTGATCATGAATCCTATATTATCAAAATTATCTTATTGAAGTGGGTTTTATGCATATAAAATAAAATTATATGAGGTATCATCACATTTTAATATCTCAAAAAATGCATTCACTCCATGGTAGGAGTTAAAGGGTATTGGGTTTTATAAACCACCAATTGGTGGAATAACGATGAGCGAAGTAGATTTTTTACCATGAATGGGTCAACTATGGATGAATTTAAATATACTTAAAATATGTGGAAGTATTATGGTTATAAATAAGGTGGTTAGTATTTCAAAATATACACAAAAAGGATGGAAAAGGAGCGTAGGAAAGGAGGCTTGTGGACCACACTAGATGAAACCTTTCAAGACTAGAACATGAACTAGATGTTTGGCAAGAGATCAAAAACCAATATTTAATGCAAGTTTTTGTATTAAAATAAAAATAAAACAAGGTTTAGATTCAAAGGGAACCAAAATAAAACATATATAAGTACATGAAATAAAAGGTTGCCACATTTATTAGACTGTAGAAACACATCTACAATGGGAGATTATAATTTATATGCAATTTTTTTTAGATCAAATATGGTTTAATATGAATGAATGAAAATAAAAGATAAATAATACATAACCAAATAATAATAAACCAAAATTATATAAAGTTTTATACAATCCAAAATATGGATAAGAATCAATATATTAATATTAAGACTAAAATTATAGAATTTCTTTAGACTTTCCTATTAATATTTAACAACCAAAATTCTCCTCACTTTGGGACTGGGAGGTTACTAATATAAATAAGATTGGTATGGGTAATGCCTAATATATTAAGAGAAGTCTAATAATATATTTTAAAAAATAGGAATTGTATCCAAATATCATGTAAGGGATGCATGTACAATAGTTATCCCAAAATAAAATTTTGCTACTAAAAATACAATATATACATGCAACATATATTTTTAATGAAAGTTATATCTTAGTAAATTCATGAAAGTACATAGTTATACTTATATGGTTACTGATTTGAGCCCACTAGATGAATAATATGGTGGATTTACTATTATAAGGACTAAAGTTGTCATTATGGTTCTTTGTGGGATTAAAACTCAACTTGCTAGAGTTTGCATGACTACAAATCCTAAAAATTAGGAACCTTGAGATACTATGCTAGTATTAGTAGTTGTATATGTCATTGTAACTAGGCATGAATTTGACTCGTTCACCTTGAATTATTCAAATAAAGTGTGTGCTACTTCAAACTCCTTATTAATGATGTCAAAATTGAGCAAGGAAGGTTTGAAGAGTTTGATGGCCTCAAATACCAACCTTGTTTTTTTAGATTTTGAGCTCTTGAATTCTATTCTAAAATATACAACTCTTGTGACCTTATCCTTATAAAATATAAAAAATTGAAATATTTAATCATTGGATCTACATATAGTGACTTCAAATTCCTCTGTGAAGTTGTTTGTAGTTTCTTGGAAGAGGTTCTTAAAATTTGTCTTGTTGACTAGTTCACCTATAGGAGTGATCACATTAGTGACACTCCTGTCCTTAAGAATATCCATGGCCTCACTTTAATGATTTAATAAATTCCCCAATAGAGTCTTCCTGTAGTTGTGCCAATTAAGGGAAAAATCCTTTTTTACAATTATAGATTTTATTCACCATGATGCATATATACTAAACATCATGTTTAATTTGTTGAAGGCATTAGTTCTAGATCATTGAACTAAGAAAGTAAACCTTTTCTCTAGTTATTTAATTTTATTAAAAAAAACTTAGTCACATTTTTCCTATTTGAGTGGCTTCCTAATATATAAACCTAGATATTATATAAAATTTTGTACAACTTAGTAGTTGCACTATGCACATCATTGTCTCTTGAGAAGCATGCATGGTTTATCTCTACTATAATATTTGTTGTACTTCCTCTTTGACTCTATACATTTATTTCATTACTTTACCAATTGATTCCACAAAAGATAATAAATAATTAGTATATTCATTAAGATCCCTTGGATATTTTTTGGCTTTCTTTGCCAAGGGAAAAAATTATCTTTGCTCAAATTTAATTTCTTCCCTTGTGTCCAGATTCAAAGACTTCATATTCAACATCCTTAATATGGTTCCATTATTCTTATTAAACTAGGTATAGATAATAGGTAATTATATGATAACTAAGTTCTATCTCTCATCCTTTGTATTTTTCATTCCCTTTCCCATTCATGAATAACATGTTTCATTGGTTATTCAATTTTTGGGATTAGGTATTTGGATGTGGAAAGTGAAGGATTCATTGGAGGAGGTTTTTGGAACCAACATACCCCATTTTTCTACTTTTTCAAGATGGGGACCCTTGTGAATCTTTTAGAACATATGTACCCTAAATTAGTAATGAAAATCTATGGAGGAAGGTAGGATTTCCATGTAAAAAACCTCGTAATTTGAATTAAAAAAGTGGAAGGAAAATATTTAAAAGGATATCATATTTATTTTTTAGAAAAACCCTAAGTCTAGTTTTATATTATGGTTTGATCATGTTTTAGACATAGACAAACATTAATATAGCATCACACTTGGACCTTTTATTCCCCCCTCTTTTTTTAGCCTCCTAACCTTGCTTAGTTATTAGTCTATGGGATCCTTCCATTCATATCCAAGCATTTTATTAATGTTTAGCCTAAGTTATAATATTAAATGTCTTTGTGCTTATCAACAAAAATGAAACCTTGAGATTAAAACATTATTCTAGACCATTATGCTTATCAGCTCCTAACTCAATGATTTGATTTGATCACAGATCTAATAACTCTCACTACATCACTGATCCAATCTAATATTACAAGATCACCCTAAAGGAACAACACTTTGACCTCACATTTTATGAAAATTTCTCATGGGATTTAATTTGAAATTCTCACTCTCATAATTTGATGTCCATAAGGACATCTTTAACATTAGAAAGATTATCAAGTTAAACCTCATCCAAACATTTGCATAAGATCAAAGGGAGCCACATTAATGTTTTTGACACTAGGCTTAGCATAATAAAAATTATATTTAAGATTCATCATATTTATTTAAATTATTTACTTAGGATTAATCATTTAATTTAAGCCTACTCATAACTCATTGGACTAACTTAAAGTTCATGAACTTTTGTAGATCCAATGATTTGCATTCACTCAAAGGTTTGGATGTGATAGCATGAGGAAAATGGAGGCCCCAATATTTAAAACCAATCAACTCTGACCTATCAAATCACAATTAATGGCTCTCACAACATCAATGGTATTTATCCAATGGTGTGATCCAATGCTGATTAAAGGGACCCACCCTGAGCTGAACTAATCACTGATGAGCACATGAATTTTGATCCAATGGCCCTTGTTTCCCAAAATATCCAATCTAATGACATGAATTATTTGATCAATAAGCCATAGAACATGGTTATATGGACTAAGGTCATAATTTCAACTTGAAGAATAGTTGCGTTTGCAAACATAATATGACTTCAGGATTAAAACCTAGGCCCTCACAGACTAAAATGCAAGCTTAAAATTGATAGTCTCACTCCCATAATTTTACATCTACGAGGACATATTTGATGGTAGTGAGGCCATAAAATTTGACATCATCCAACCTTTTTTCCTAAGAAAAGGGGGCATTTTTTAATTGACCTTTAGAATTACCCTTAGCACATTAATGGAGGAAACTTAGCATGAAAGACTTTAACCTAAGTTTATTAATGTTTATCAACATAGATAAATCTTGGGAATGATTTTTTAGACCTAACATTTTACTAAAGCTTTGGGACTTGACTATGTGCATCTCGCAGGATCCAATATACCATGCTTCATCAGAGGTTTTGAAATGATGGAGTGAAATTAAAGATGAATTTTCAACCAAAGACACCAGAGGTTGATGGCTCAACATGTGGAAGAACCACGCTCATCCTAAGACCAAACTCTAATCAAAGGAAACCTCTAGGATATTCATCAATGGTTTAGGCTTATTTGGAGATCTTGATCCGATAGAGCAAAAATAAATATTTGATTTGAAAACTAGTGCTAGTTTTTAAAGGAAATTTTTTGGGGATGCCAAAGGATCAAGTTTGGGAAAGCCACGTAGGCACCATGTAATCACTAAATGATAAATCCAAACATTTAGGATGCTTAAAAAGATAGGATTTATAAAATTAAGGATATCCATAAGATCTAAGGCATGAACATATTTCTGAAGTTCACCAACTTCACCATTAAAACTCTAAGAAACCCTAGAAGAATGACATAAAGCCCTAATTCTTGACTACTGAGATGCAATTTCATTGAAACAATCTTGAATTTCATCCAAAGCAAAGGAAAACTAGTCATACACTTAAGGAAATTAAGGAACCATGGTAACATTTAGGAAATAATAGAACAGGAAGGTTAAACTATATTTATCAATAGATAATGAGGGAATACATTTTAGAGATACAAAATCAGACATTGTGGCACTAAATAATACAATGAGGAACTGGTTAAATATCTTCTTTACTATTGAGTAATTGCAACCTCTCATTTCTAGTGAACAAAGGATTATAGTGATAAAGAGGAAATTTTATGACTTGGTTGTAATTCATATGTCTGGTCTTCATTAAGAAGCTACAAAACTAGAGGTACTCCATTGTATTTATGCCCTTGCACCTATGTTTATTGATTTTAGAATTGATGGTGACTGGGTAGTTATGAAAGATGTGTCAAAAGTAATTGTATATGTTTCCCTTATAGTTTTTTAGGGATATTATAAACTCCCTAGGGCTCACATAGACCTCCCCACCATTAAGGAGTAGAAAACCAAGAATAATTTGGACACAATTCTAAGACCCTAGTTGATCCAAGGAACCCACATATCAAGTAACCATGATGGGAAGATCCCTATCATGCAATTCAAGGAGGGCATTAGGATCATAATGACCCTATTGAATAGAGTATATGGAGAAACCACCACAACCTATGTCAACCCCAAATTGGTCTCCTATATGTATTTCATGGTGGAGGAGAAGCTAATTCCACCTATTGGAGAGAAAATTAACATCCACTTAGGAAGGTAATTCTATGGTATGAAAAGAAAGACCAAACAACAATTCACCATGATGTCATATCATTTTGAATCATTGATGGCCTATAAAAACATTATTGATATTAATAATTGGTCCTCTCATCGAAAAATCACCATATCCAATCATTATTCAAAATTATATATCTTTAAATATAGGGGTCACATGCAATTCATTTGTGATTGCATATATCCTACTTTGGTTAAAACTATCATAGGGAACCCCATGCCTAGAGTGCACCCCCTTATCAATTAATGTGTAGAACCCATGGTGTACATATGTTATTATCCAAATTGTACCATCATCAAGATGGAGGGACTCATGACTCAACCATTTAGATTGCTAGACTATGTCCCTATCAAATTGGATAAGTAAGAAATTGATTCTCAACTCCTCCAAGGGATTGACAATGTGTGAAAAATGAAGAGGAAGGAAATTTAGCATCCATTTTCATTCTTTATTGGAAGGACCATGATCCATGGTTAGAAATAATTGGATGTTATATCCAGGCATAGAGATGCCTTCCATTTTTAGAAGGATTACCTCAAGGAATGGGACCCTAATAATACATTGGTCCTCCATCTACAGTCTAAGCACTTAACCAAGGTGACTTATGAGCATAGGGTTGGCCAATATGACCATTTTTACACCAAGGCTACAAACTATAAGGAGGTGTTAGCTAGGTACAAGAAACATGGCTTCAAACTTGAGCATAGGTTGTAGAGAGAAGAGAAGCTAGCTAGGGAAATCTGGTAGATGAACCCATTATAGTACCATCTACTACCTTTCACATCAAGTGCACATTCAAGGCCCCCATAATAGCTAGTGCTTTAGATTCAAGGACCTACTAAGAAAAAAATTAGAGTAAAGGCTTAGAGGGTCCTTCAACCTATGTTGTACCTCCAAAACCACCTTATCCAATAGAGCACATTGATAGGATTGCCATGGATCCATATGACACAATTGATGAATTCTTCAAGGAGCTTGTAGATACCTATGAGTTAGACCAAGAAGGTGAAGAAGTTGAGAAAGCCATAGATGAATTGGCAATATTTAAAGAACCCCAAACTAGTGAGATGGAGAAGGGAAAATAGATATCCTTGGAATTAGTCCCTATCCTATAAAAGAAAAGGGAAGTAAATATGGACCTTGTTCCCATGTCCTCAAAAAGACCAAAGGTGACATAGACCGATCCTACTAATGAAATTAATTTATTTAGTGATGAGTTCCCCTTACATAGACCTATCATCCTTGACTGGTTCATATATGGGAAGCTCTAAAAGATTCCATCTTAGCCACATTAATTAGTTTTCAATAGCACTATAGGTATTCATACTAGTGATGATATTAAGCCCTAGATAAGACAACTCATGAAGGAGTAGGAGGAAAGGAGAATTATTGAAGAAACTAAGGAGAGTGGAAAGAGAATTAAAGAACATGGAGCATAAAGTGGGACTAAAATTTAGATCCTAAAGGTGCCTCAATTCTCTAAACAAATAGCCACTTTTCAATACAATCCAGACACATCCAAGTTTGAGAAGGTAACAACAAAGAAGACCACTATAGGCACTGAGGAGTTCACCTTCCAAGGAGTGGAGCCTTTTGTGGGTCTTAATCCTATGCAAGGGAAAGTAGGAGGGGAATACCCCATCCATTAATAGGACATAGAAAGTTTTATTGAGGTGAAATCAATAATGACCTTGGCTGGGGTCAAGGGAATAAAATAAAGAATCATCAAACTAGAAAAGGAGAAGTAGGACTTGGAAGCATAGGCTACATTTTTAGACCTTGAGGACATATTAAATATGTTGAATAAGTCTCTTCTTAGCATAATTGAGGGATTAAATAACTTAAATATTAGAATAAGTGCCTTGACCCATCAAGTTGAGACAACACAAGCATTAATCCTTCAATGGCAAAATTAATCAAGGTGCATACTACCAAACAAGTCCAGGGCATCAGGATCATCAAATTGACACATTTAAACATCTTCCTGGGAATCTTAGTAGATAAATTATAGGATTTAAGAAATTTTTCCATTAGTGTCAAAAATTTCATAAAGGAGGATAGGGACTTGATAGATATAATGGAAAAACTTTTGGGGACCTTGTTGGCAAATCCCTCTAAGTTGACTATAACAAGCCTAATAAAAGATGAAAAATTCAAGGAAAGGGTTGATGTCTTCATTTGGAACATCAAAGAAACATAGGGTTAGTATATCAAGGATAATCAAATGTTCCTTGACACAATTATTACCTTAGGAAGGCATATTGCAAAGGCACAATGCATCCATGAACTCATAGCCAAAAGTGATAAAGAATTTAGTACATTGGCAGATTAAGAAGAGGATTGTTTGATGAAACATATAGTAGATTTTGAGATAATCAAAGAGCAATACACTAGGGTGAAGGACATATATAAGTAATAACATAAGGGACCCACCCATGTATTTTTAAATGAATATTCTCTTGTATTACATATGTGCTAGTCTGTAAGCATATATTTGTTTTATTTGTCAAATTTGATGTAGAAGGCCATGTGCATTATATCTTTGTAATCTAAAGATAGTTGTCCTTATCTAACATATAGATGTTTTTAGAAATTAACTAATACCACTACCTATGTTATTTATAAATAGTTAGAGGTTACCATTTGTAAAGGGAGAGACTCTGATCAATTATATACAAAAGGGAATTTTAATATAACTAAGGAATTCTAAAAATATTTTCTAAATAGTGTATTAAAATCCAATGTTATCTCTCAATTCCATGTTAATGTCTTAGATTTGAATGTTTATTTTCATTTTTAGCTACATTTTTAGTCATAAGGTTGTTAATTTATGCTATGCTAGATTAACTAAAAGATCTTAGGTATACTTTGTTTCATTTGCTCTAAATTTGGATGTGCTTATGATATTTAATTTACAGTAGTAAATTCTTTAAAGTAAACCTAGTTCTTACTTTTGACTTATATATTTCCTTTGATGTTTGCTTGGTTTATGATGGAATTTGGGTTCATACTATTTTACATCATAAATTGGTTCATGTATGATCAAACTAATTATAACCTTGTCATGATATTTGAGATGGAAGCCTAAAATCACATTTTATTTGCTGCTTAACAATCCTTTTTTATATCTTCTTTATCAAATATTGCTTTAGTTTAATATAATTGTTAATATCCATTTATCTTAGTTTGTATATTTGTAAATATCACAAATATTCAATTATAGGACCTTGGTGGCTCCCAACCACCAAGTTAAACAAATATTGTGGATAGTTGTCACACTCTACTTCTATTCCACCATAGATAGCCTAAATTGTCACCAACTACAACTCATGCCTTGGATCTTCAAGATCCTAAAATAAGAAGTGTTCATTAACACTAAGAGCACCTATGAATTAGTTAGAAGCATCAATATGAGAAGCTTCCATTGGTGTAATAAGGAGGGCCTTTTGATCAATTATGATATGTCTTACATTTAGTTTGAGGGTTTATTAACCATTATGAGTGATTCTTCACTCTAAGTGTAAATATATCTAATCTTTAAATGGTTTCCCACCTATCTTTTTGCTTCATAAGGTAGAGATCTTAGTTCTGTATATATAAAGGGTTTAATTATTACAAATTTGGCTTCATGATTTAAGGATTCATAGTATTTGAGAATAGGATAACTTATTTTGGTTAAAGATTGGCAATTATTTATGAATATTTAATTTACTTAAGTCATAGGTGAGAAAGAATGGTCATCTTTGCATAATTCAACACATCTTTGATCTTTCTTAGTCAAAGATCAATGCCCTTTGTCCATTTATGAGTAAATCATTAAAAAATAAACTTAGTGTGTAGGTTGATTGTTATTCTTTATGAAATATAACATGACACTGTGTATTTCAAATAAGATCCTTAATCTTCAAGCTAGAATTGCCAAGGATTAGGACTAGATCACATTTAGAGACCAGAGAACCCTTACTCAATCTATAAACCCATAAAACAACCAGGAAAGATAGAGGAAGCCATAGGAATTCCATGTCTTTTCCATCTTCACCCTTGCAAAGGGATCATACGTTCAATCTCCATCTAGATATGGCATGGATTGGAAGTTCCCCCATCAATGTATTATTTTTAGTTCATGAATTACCATGTAATCCTAAAAATTACTTGCCAATATTTAGTCTAAATGGTGTTGCAACTATAGAAGAACATGTTAAATCTTTCAAGGTTGATTTGAGATTATTAAATGTTATCCATGAAGATGTAGCATGTAGGTTGTTTCCATTTACATTCAAAGATCCTACATATGAATGCTTCCTCAATTTTTTTGATAATTATATTACCTCATGGAATAGCATTGACACTATCTTTATTTATCAATTTGGAAAGATCATAATCCCCTATATCATTTATCACCAATTCACAATCATGAAGAGAGATATAAGTGAACCTATTAGATCTTTCAAATCCAAGTTACAAAATATGTTTAGTTAAACCATGGATCCATACAAACCTAATGAGGCTTTGGATTCAGAAGTTTACAAAGATGTAGTGGACCCTATGACTTCTATGTTTCTATAAAGGACCCTTCTTGATACAACACATTGGCCTAGGCTTATTATAAAGTGGTGGTTATTAGTGACCAAATAGATCTCCAAGGGTAGATGGCTTATTATATCCCAAACATTAACCCCTAGATGCCTGTATTGAATTTTTTCCCAAACAATAACTAAAATGTTCCAACATTGAACTAGTTCCCTAATTTGAATGTACTACCTACTAGCCATACTCCTCCTAGTTATAACTTAAGTTTATTAAGTCATCAATATATTACTAAATGTCACACCAGTGACCAAAAAGCTTTAGTGCCATTCAATGGCACAAACAATAACTAAGTCCAAAGCTTTGAAATTCCCAAGAATGAGAATGAAACTATATTAAAGATGATCTAAAAGCTTAGCATAGATTTATTAAAACTACAAAAATAATTTGGCAATGATAATGAAAACTCTAGAAGGAACTTCAACTTCCAAAAGTTTAATAGGCCTAGAAACATATTTTATAATAATATATTCTAAAAAAATAAAGCCAATGAGCCTTCTTCTAGCAAGAAGACCATGGATATTAACCTCACTAATATTGCCTTTCCAGATAATTATAGGGTGTATGCCACCTCTAAGCATGGTGATATTGATTGCATTGAGTTTTTCAAATCCTTTTAACATTTTCAAGAACTTGACACATTTTAAGTTATCCTAAACAAAAATACTACTACAAGTCTTTTTGGATCATAGCCATCTAACCAAGTGCACATGGTAGAGACATTTCAATTCCCTTTACAAGATGATAATTAGCATGAGAATATTCCTAAAGAGATTCAAGAATTTTAACAATTCTTTAAGACATACCCTCTAAGAAATAGATAACAAAAGTAGCCATTGACTACTTCAACTCCCCCTAATAATTATAGTCCTCCAAACACTACATCAAGGAATGATCCTAAACCACCTAAGGGAATTTCTTCCAAACCTACTATTGAGCCTTCATGTAAAATTGGTTAGAACATTATGGAAGATATGAAGAATATCAAAGTTAACATCACTCTACATGAGGTAACTAGATTACAAAACAAAGGGAATTACTCTTGGAATCATTGTCCAAGAAACTTGGGAAGCCTCCAATAAGTAATAATGCAAATGTAACTATGCAAGTAACTAAGGTAGAGTCTCTACCCTTCCTACTCATAGTCAGGATATTTGGAAATAATGTCCATAACTACCTTTTGGATTTTAGAGCCTCAACCAACATCATGCCTACTGTGATATGTGAACAACTTGAGTTGACCCTAATCAAGTCTTATAGGGTGGTCACACAATTGGACAAGTCAAGAGCTAAAGTCATTGGAGAGATATTGAATGTACATATGTAGTTCGCTAAAGAACCAAGGCTTCAATAATCTATTGAAATATAAGTGATAGATATTCCTAGTCCTTATAGATTACTCTTGAGTAGAGAAAATACTAAGGCCTTAAATGGATACGTGTCTACTGATTGCTCACACTTATGGCTACCTTGGAAAGGTGTACCAAATTAGATAAGAGAGAAAATGGAGCCTAGAATGAGACACATGATAATTGAATACAATTTAATCAATGAAAATGTAAACCTCCTTGACTTTGATCTAGGAGTTTTCACTTTAGAAACTATAAAATAACTTATCTCCAAGGACCCTCTCCCTATACTTGGCCTGTGAAATTTATATGTTGATGGTGCCAAGAGAAAATTAGGATCAGGGGCTGGTATTATATTGATATAACCTATAGAAAAGTAATATCATGTATCTTATAGGTTACAATTATAATGCACTAATAATTTAGCTAAATATGAAGATCTCATCTTAGGATTATAACTTATTATTAAACATAAATTTAAGGAACTCCTTATCTATGTAGATTTTTAACTTGTGTTCAATCAAGTAAGGAGAAAGTACCAATGCAAGTTATCTTACCTTAAAAGATACAAGTTTAGAGTTTAGGATTTAATATAATCTTTTGACACTTTCAATATCTTGTCCATCCCTAGGGAACAAAACAAAGTTGCTAATGGGTTTGTCTCTATTCCAAAAAATATTATGCCCAATCATGATTCCCCCAACCTCAGCATTAAAATAGTACCATGCCCCTCAATCTTGAATAATGTGAATCATTTTCAAGTCTTCAGTGATGGTCAATTTTTTGGGATCTCTTGACTAATTTTGGGGCCTTTGAAACACACATCATTGATGAGGCTAATGAAAGTTCTCCTGAAAGGGAGATTAATGGTAAAATCATCCAACTAAATCACAATAAGATACCTAAAAGGATTATCTCATTAGAAAGGTTTTTTTTATCATGATAGGATTCCTAAAACACCAAAGGTACCTAAGGTAAGTGGTAAGGACTACCATATAGTAAATCTTGGCCCACATGATCAATCCCAACAAGTGAACATAGGAAAGTCTTGTACTAAAATGAAAAATATAAAGGCTAGGGAGATACTTACAAAATATAAGGATGTAATTGCCTAGTCTTATGAAGATCTAAAAATATTTGACCCAAGGGTTGTTAGTCACACCATACCCCTTAGGGAAAATGACAAACCCTTTAGGCAGAAGAAAAAACCTATCAACCCTATCTTGGAACCCATGATTTTTAGGAAGGTCAAGAAATTTATGGATGCAAGGATTGTGTTTCCTATTAGGCATTCCACTTGGGTTACCAACTTAGTCCCAATAAAAAGGAATAATGGAAAAATTAGAATATACATAGACTTTATAAACATGAATAAATCATCTAAAAAGGACAATTACCCCTTTCCTTCTCTAGACCAGGCCATTCAAGTTATTTCAAGATCAGCCATGACATTTTTCTTAGATAGATTTTTTAGATATAACCAAGTATTGGTTGATAAGGAAGATAAATTGAAGACAACTTTCACTACCAAATAGGGAACATATTCTTACAAAATAATACCCTTAGGACTGATTAATGTAGGGGAAATGTTTTAAAGAGACATGGACCATGATGGTAGATACATCATTATATATATGGATGATCTAATAGTGTTTTCTAAGAATAGAGAAGATCATTTCATGTATCTATAACAAGTGTATGAAAAGTGTAGGAGGTATGGCATATCCCTCAACCCAAATAATAGAATCTTATGTGCAACTAAAGGAAAACTATTGGGGCATGTCATCACCAAAGAAGAGATTTCCATAGACCCTAGGAGAATGGATGCCATTTCTAAGATTGAGCTACCTAACAACTTGAAATAACTAAAGTAATTATCTAGAAAGATCAACTTTATGAAGTTCATTTCAGGTTTTGATAAAATTGCCAAACCCCTAAATGATATGCTTAAGAAGGATGCTAAATTTTCCTAAGATGATGGATCCAAGAAGGCATTTGTTGACAGCAAGAAAGAAATCAGTCAAGACCCAATCTTGATAAGTCCTAATTTTTCAAAGGACTTTTACTTGTATTCATTTGTTTCTGACCACACCATGTCTATATTATTGACCCAAAATATCGATGGAAATGGCCACCCTATATCCTTCATGAGCACCAATTTCAAAAATGTAAAATTAAACTACTTCATAATTGATAAACAAGCTTATGCATTGGTAAAGGTAGTAAATAAGTTCAGGAATTACATCCTTAGAAATAAGGTACATGCCATCTTATCAGACCCAATCACAAAACTTATGTTGAGTTAGAATGAGCTTAGGGGATGAAGGGGGAAGTGGATGTCAATCTTATTAGATTATGACATAGAGATGAAGATTTCCAAACTGGTGAAGTGTTAAGGCCTAGTCTAGATGATTTTCAATGCTAATCCTAATCTCCATGTCATGAAAGTTGGTCAATAGATATTTCATCCCAATGAATGGTATGAATCCATCATCTACTTACTTATCAATGGTACTTGGCCCCCAAGACTCACTAGAGAATAGAAGTGAGCCTTAAGGCTCAAAGCAACCCATTACCTCATCAAAGATGGAGTCTTGTATAGGAACAACTTTGAAGGGATATACTTAAGGTATATATATAAAGAAGAAGATTCTCAAATAATGTCCATTTTCTATGAACAACTAGGTAGTGTACACCCTTTAGGGATAACCATAGCTCAAAATATTCTTAGGGATGGGTATTATTTGCACACCATTTTCAAAGATGCTCACAAACATGTGAGGGAGTTCCACTCATGCCAAATATTTATCACAATAGAGCCAAAGGTAGTCATTTCATACCTATGATGGTGGATGAACCTTTTTCATAATGGGGATTGGACTTTGTAGGAGTGATTAACCCCAATTCATCTAAGGGCCACAAGTATGTCCTAACTACTATAGATTATTTCACAAGGTGGACTGAAGATATAGCCACTAAATAATGTAGGATAAAAGAGGTGACCAACTTCTTGGAAGAAAATATTTGCACTAGATTTGGAACCCTAGTTTCCTTAGTTTGTGACAATGTATATGCATTTATATCCATAGAAATGATCAAATGAGCTTATGATAATTGTATCTCTTTGAAGTATGCCTCCAATAATTATCCTCAAAGGAATGGAGTCTCTAAATACACTAGAAAGAATCTTATGAAAGACATCAAGAAGTTTACTGATGATAAACCAACAACATGGTATAAACTCCTTAAGTATGTGTTATGAGTTGACAAGATCAGGATCAAGTAAGCAGTGAAAAACTCACAATTTTTTTGGTATATGGTTAGAATCCTATCTTTCCCATCACTCTAAAATTGTTTATGTTCACAATCGTGCAAGAATACATGGAGGAAATCTAAGAACTTTCCAATTCTAGACTATAAAATATCATTCAGATAGAAGATGCCAGGGAAAAGGCATTTATAGAATTTTGTAGGAACCAAACAACTATGAAGAGATGATTTAAAAAGAGGTTCCAAGTGAAGGTGTTTAGACAATGAGACCTAGTCCTTCTTTAGGATAAGACATTAAAACCTAAATGCAAACATAACAAGTTCACACCCTTGTGGATTGGTCCATACCAAATTTTAGAGACATTACGCAACAACACCTTCAAGTTAAAATATATTCAAGGAGTAGAATTCACATTGCCCATGAATGTGCAATATCTCAAGTAATACTTTGTTACTACTCTACCAGGAGTCTTCATGGAATAAAATTTGTAAGATTGTTAAGGTTAGAGTAGGTAGGTCAGCTAGTTTCTTTCCTTGTTTTACTTATTCATATTTTTTTGGTTTGGTTTGTTTGTTTTTTATTTGCTTTGGTTTGTTAATTTTATGCTTTCTTTCTATTTTAGTTGTGGTTTTTTGGCCTCAATAAGCCTTATAGACAATCCTTGCTTAGAATTTTCCTAGATTAATTAAAACTCCAATCACTTAGAAATGTGAGTATGAACCTTAAAAATTTAAACATGAGGTGGTGACAAAGTACCATGTTACAACCAAAGGCACTAGCATAGAGAAGTATAAAAGCTAATTATCTCACAAAATATCTAACATTGTTCTGAATAAAATTTTGGTTGTGAGAAAAATATTGTGTATAGTAAGAGGATTTATATTGTTGGGGCACATTCATGCTTGCACTTAAAACATATCCTTATCTAGGAGAAAAGTTACAACTACAAGTGATTACCCCAAGAACCAAGTATCTAACCAAATCTTCAAAACCTAGTTATATTAGCTCCCAATCTTTACCAAAGGACTTATAAAATACAAAAAAGAGAATTCACTACAAAATAAATAGATCTAAAAGAAATGGTGATTTTGGTAATATCCATCAAGTCTATGGACACCTGGCTAGTAGTGGAGCAAGGCCTTAAGTGGAGAAAAAGGTATCTCTATCAGGGTTATGGATGTTGGCTTGTAGCAAATCAATTCCTAATCCTTCCCTAATCTAAAATCAACTATTCTAAATTGATATGTAAATAAGAGTCAAGTCAATGTTATGTTCAAAGGTATGAAACCTAGATGTTGTCTTATGAGGTCTTATGACAAATAGTAAGTGAAATCAAAGCACACACTGAATGCTTCTATTTCAACATTTAAGTCCAAATTTTACACATGTGAGGCTTTTCTCAACCAAGAATTTACTTAGTTGATGGTATAGGTTAAATGAGACAAAACACTTATGTGTAAGTCTAAACCAGAACCTTGGGTTCTAACATATTATTAATTTCCCCTATGAGTCATAATTTGTTGGAACCAACATACCCAATTTTTTTACTTTTGCAAGATGGGGACCCTTGTGAATGTTTTAGAACATTTATACCCTGAATTAGCATTGAAAAAGGTCATTCTTTCTTTAAATTTGAAGAATGTCCACTTGGAAAGGCATAAACCTCTACATATCTAATTGTGATTATGATTTATGGACTAAATTTACTAATGGTTGTCTTCAAATGATAATTTGTAGGTTTCATGGAGGAAGGTAGGGTTTCCATGTAGAAAACCTTGTAATTTGAATTCAAAAAGTAGTAGGAAAATCTTAACTAGAAATCATATTTCTTTTTCAGAAAAACCCTAAGTCTAATTTTATATTAATGTTTGATCATGTTTTTGACATAACCAAACCTTAATATAAAATCACACTTGGACCTTTTATTGCCCCCTTTTTTGTTAGCCTCCTAGCGTTGCTTAATTATTAGTCTCTAGGCTCCTTTCATTCATATCCAAGCCTTTTATTAATGTTTAGACTAAGTTCTAATCCTAAATGTCTCTATGTTTATAAAAAAATGACACTTTGAGATTTGAATCTTAATCTAAACAATTATGCTTATTGGGTCCTAAATCAATGATTTTATTTGATTACAGATATAATGACTCTCACTACATTACTAATCTAATCTAACAGTGTGAGATAACCTTAAATGAACCACACTTTGACCTCACATTTTATAAAAATTTATCATGGGATTTAATTTAAAATTCTCACTTCCATCATTTGGCATCCATGAGGATGTCTTTGATGTTAGCGATCTTGTCAAGTTAAACCTCATCCAAACTTTTATATAAGATCAAAGCGAAACACATTAATGTTTTTGACATTAGGATTAGCATAGTAAAACTTAACTTTAAGATTCATCATATTTATTTATACGATTGAATTAGGAATAAACAAGTTATTTAAGATATGCCTAACCCATTAAAGTTCATAAAATTTTGTAGATCCAATTATCCACATTTACTCAAATGTTTTGATTTAACAGTGCAAGGATAAATGAGGCCCTGATATTAAAAATCATTCAACTCCAACCTCTCAGATCACAATCAATGGATCTCACCATGTTGGATGTCTTGATGCAATGGCATGAGCTAATGCTAATCAAAGGGACCCACCCTAAGCTGAACCAATCTTTAATGAGCATGTGGATCATAATATATTGACCCTCAATTCCTTAGATATCTAACCTAATGATGTAAATTATTAGATCAATAAGTATTAGAACATGATCATATGGACTAAGGCCATAATTTCAAATTTAAGAATAGTTGTGTTTATAACCACAATATGACCTTAGGATTAAAACATAGGACCTCATAGACCAAAACTCAAGCTTGAAACTGATAGTATCGTTCCCATCATTTGATGTCCATGAAGACATGTTTGATGGTAGCGAGGCTATTAGATTTAACATCAACCAAAAATTTTCCCTAAGCAAAGGGGGCATTTTTCAATCAACCTTCAGAAGGACCCTTAGTTCATTAATGGAGAAAACCTAGCATGAAATACGTCAACCTAAGTTTATTAATGTTTTTCAACATATATAAATCTTGGGAATGCATTTTTGGACCTAAAGTTTTACTAGGGCTTCGGGACATGACTGTGTACATATTGTAGAATCCAACAAATCATACTTCATTGAAGGTTTTGATATGATAGAGTGAAATTAAAGATGAATTTTCAACCAAAGATGCTAGAGCTTAATGGATTGACACATGGAATAACCATGATCATCCTAACACCAAACTCTAATCAAAGGAAACCTCCAAGATATTCATCAATGATTCACTCTTATTTGGAGATATTGATCCAATAGAGAAAAAATAAAGACTTGATTTGAAAATTAATGACTATTTTTCAAAGGATCTTTCATGGGGATGCCATAGGAACAAGCTTAGGAAATCGACGTAGGTGCCATGTAATCACTAAATGACAAATCCAAATATTTAGCACACTTAAAAATATAGGATATGTAAAATTAAGGCTATCAATAAGATCTAAGGCACAAACATATTGATGAAGTCTACCACCTTCACCATTAAAGTTCCAAGAATCCCTAGCATAATGACATAATGCCCTGATTCTTAACTATTGAGATGCAATTGCATTGAAACAATCTCAAATTTCATCATGAGCAAAGGAAAACCAATCATACACTTAAGGTAATTAAGGAATCATGGCATCAACTAGACAACAATGGAATAAGGAGGATTAACTATATTTGTCTACAGACAATGAGGGAAGACATTTTGGAGATACAGAATTAGACAAAGGGACAATAAATAGTGGAATGAGGAATAGGTCAAAGATGTTTACTATTGAGGAATTGTATCCCCTCACCTTTAGTGAGAAAAGGATTGTAATGACCAAGAGGAAATTTTATGACTTGGTTTTAATTTAGATGTCTAGTCTTCATCAAGCAACTATAAAACTAGAGGTACTCTATTGCATTGATGTCCTTGCCCTTATGTTTATCTATTTTAGAATTGATGATGACTTGGTATTTAGGGAATATGTGTCAAAAGCAATTGTATACATTTCCCATATAAATTTAGAGGGCTATTATAAACTCCCTAGGGTTCACATAGACCTCCCCACCACTAAGGAGTGGACAACCAAGCATTATTTTGACACCATTCTAGGACCCTAGTTGAACTAGGGAACCCACATATCTAGGAACCATGATGGGAAGATCCCTATCATGTAATTCAAGGAGGGCATTAGGATCATAATGACCCTATTTAATAGAAAAAATAGAGAAACCACCACAACCTATTTTAACCCTAGATCGGTTTCCTACATGTATTTCATGTTGGAAGAGAAGCTAATTCCACCTAATGGAGAGCTAATTAGCATCCACTTGGGAAGGAAATTCCATGGTATTAAAATAAAGACTAGCTAAAAATTCACCATGATTTCCTATCTATTGGAATCATTGATGGCCTTTAAAAAAATTCTTGATATCAAGAATTGGTCCTCTCCTCTCACAGTAAAATCACCATATCCCATCATTATTCAAAATTATATATACTTAAATATAGGGGTCACATATAATTCATTTGTGATTGCATATATCCTAATTTGGTTAATACTATTAGAGGGAACCCCATGCCTATAGTTCATCCCATCATAAATAAATGTGTATAACCCATGACGGGCATATGATATTACCTATATTACACCATCATCAGGATTGAGGGACTCATGGCTCAGCTATTTAGATTTTTAGTCTATGTCCCTATCAAATTGGCTGAGTAGGAAATTCCTTCCCAACTACTCCAAGGCATTGAGAATGTGTGTAGAGAGAAGAGGAAGGGAATTTTTCATCCTTTTCCATTCTTGATTAGAAGCACCATGATCCATGGTTGGAAATATCTGGATGTTATGTCCATCCATAGATATGCCTTCTATTTTTAGAAGGATGACCTCAAGGAATGGGACCCTAATAATAGGGTAGTCCTCCATATATAGTCCAATCAATTGACCAAGGTGACCTATGATCATAGGGTTGGCCCATATGACCATTTCTACACCAAAGTTACAAACTTTGAGGAGGTAATATCCAGGTGTAGGCAACATGGCTTCAAACTTAAGCATAGGTTGTAAAGAGGAGAAGCTAGCTAGGGAAATCTAGAAAAAGAACCCATTGTAGTACTATCTACTACCTTTCACCTTAAGTGCATCTCTAGGGCCCCCATAATAACAAGCACTCTAGATTTAAGGACCTACTGATAAGAAATTTGAAGAAAGCCCTAACCTTCTCTAATAGAGAAAATTGACATGATTTCCCTAGAGCCATATGAAACAATTGAATAATTCTCCAAGGAGCTTGGAGAGACCTAGTCAGACTAGGAAGGTGAGGTAGTTGAGAAAGCAGCATCTGAGTTGGCACAATTTGAAGAACCCTAGACTAGTGAGATGGAGAAGGGGAAAGAGATAGCTTAGGAATTAGTCCCTATTGTATAGAAGAAAAGGGAAGTAGAGATGGCCCTTATACCTAGGTCCTTTAAAAGACCAATAGTGAGATGGACCTATCCTATTAGTGAAATTAATTTATTTAGTGATTAATTCCCCATATATAGACCTATCATCCTTGATTGGTTCATACATGGGAAGATATAAAAGGTTCCATCTTTACCACATTCATTAAATCTCACTAGCATTACAAGTATTACTACCAGTAATCATATTAAGCCATAGATAAGAGAGTTCATGGAGTAAGAGGAAAGGAGAATTGTTGAAGTAGTTAAGGAGAGTGGTAAAAGAATTGATGATCATAGAACATCAAGTGGTATTGGAATTGAGATCCTAGAGGTGCGTAAATTCTCTAAACCAATAACCACTAAGAAATATAATCTAAACACATCTAAGTTTGAGAAGGTAATAACAAAGAAGGCGACTATAGGCACTGAGGAGTTCACCTTCCAAAGAGTTGAGCCTTTTATGGGTCTAACTCCTATGTAAAGGAAAGTAGTATCAGAAAACCCTATCGATCAAGAGGACATAACAAGTTTGATTGAGGCCCAAACAATAATGACCTTGGCTGGGGTCAAGGGAATGAAACAAATAATAATCAACTCAAAAAAGGAGAAGCAAGACTTGGAAGCATAGGCTACATTTCTAGTCCCTGAAGACATATTGTAGATGTTGAATAAGTCTCTTCTTGACATATTTGAGGGATTAAAGACCTTGAAGCTTATAATAAGTAACTTGACCCATCAAGCTAAGACAACATAGGCATTAATCATTTAATGGTAAGCCTTCGAGGACTAGATGGGTAAATTAATCAAGGTACATACTACCAAACAAGTCTAAGGCATTAAGATCATCAAATTGACACATTTGAACATCCTCCTAGGAATCTTAGTGGATAAATTGCAAGACTTAAGCACTTGATCTAGTAGTTTCAATAATTTCATAAAGGATGATAAGGACTTGATAGATAGAATGGAAAAACTCTTGGGGACCTTGTTGGTAAATCCCTCTCAGCTCACTACAACAGGGCTGATGAAAGATGAAGAATTCAAGCAAAGGGTTAATGTCATCATTTGAAACATCAATAAAACCTAGGGCCAATATATCAAGGATAACCAAAGGGTCCTTAAAACCATTATTACCTTAGGAAGACATATTATAGAGTCATAGTGCATCCATGAACTCATAGCAAAAAGTGACAAAGAATTTAGTACATTAGTAGATCAAGAAGAGGATTGTCTGATGAAAATTGTAGTAGATTTTGAGCTGATCAAGGAGAAATACACTAGGGTTAATGACATCCTCAATAAATAATATAAGGGACCCACCAATCTATGTTTAAAGGAATATTGTCTTGTAATACATATATTCTAGTATATTAGCATATATTTATTCTATTTGTCAAATTTGACATAAAAGGTCATTTGCATTGTATCTTTGTAATGTAAAGATAGTTGTCCTTATCTAACATATAGAAGTTTTAAGAAATTAATTGGCACCACTGCCTATGTTCTATATAAACAGGTAGAGGTTACCATTTGTATAGGGAGAGACTCTGAGAAATTGTAAACAAAAGGGCATTTTAATATAAATAAGGAATTTTGAAAAGATTGTCTGAATAGTGTGTTAAAAGCCAATAATATCTCTCAATTACATGTTAATGTATTATATTTGAATGGTTATTTTCATTTTAAACTACATTTTTTTGTCACAATGTTGTTAATTTATGATATGCTAGATTAACTAAAAGATCTTAGGTATACTTCATTTCATTTGTTCTAAATTTGGATGTGTTTTGCTATTCAAGTAATAGTAGAAAATTATTTAAAGTAAACCTAGTTCTTACTTTTTAATTCTATATTTTCTTTGATGTTTGCTTGGTTTATGATGGAATTGGGTTCATAAAATTTTACATCATAAATTAGTTCATATATACTAAAACTAATTAGAAAATTGTCATGATATTTGAGATGGAAGCCTAAATCACATTTTCTTTTTTGCCTAACCCTCCTTTTTTCTATCTTCTTTATCAAAGATCACTTTAGTTTAAGATCATTGTTAATATCCATTTATCTCAGTTTATAGATCAAGAAATATCACAAAGATTTAATTATAAGACCCTGGTGGCTCCCAACCACCAAGTTAAACAAATATTGTGGATAGCTCTCACACTTTGCTTCTATTCCACCATAGATATCCCAAATTGTCACCAGCTACAACTCATGCCTTGGAGCTTCATGATCCTAAAATTAAAAGTGTCCATCAACACTAAGAGCACATGTGAGGTAGTTAGAAGCATCAATAGAGGTTTTATTAATTGAGGTGCCAATGATGAACTTATTTGTATGGGGAACTAGATAGGTGGATAGTCTATTCTCTCCCATGGTGATGGTTCCCTTAATAGATTGATTTAAGCCACATACTTGGTAAATATTGGGGTTGTTCCAATAGTCATAGTGGTTGACTCTATTGGTGAAAAATGTAGCATAGGTATCTCTAGTTGATTTGAATGTTTCTTGAGGATAAGTGGCCACATAGGGTTGTAAGTGGAAAATTTAACCCTACTTTAAAAAATAACCTTGTTGTTTCTTGTACACCATGTTCCATTTTCAATCAAAAAATAGGGACCCTCTTTTACTTTGGAGTTTGGTCTGATACATTCTAGAAGTCCATTATGGTTGATGGTTTGATTAACCTTTTTGGAGATATACTGAATGGTTATGTTACAAGTGACTAAGTGGGTTGAATTTAATTTTTTTACATTTCTTCAGCTTAGTCCAGGATTTCATTCAATAATACATTAATTTAATATCTCTTTTTTCTTAAGTCTACTAAGTCTTACTCTATTTGTCTACTTGTGTTTTGAAACACATTTTTTAGCTTCCTATCAGACTATTTCACCTTAGATTTATGAAAATTATCTAACTTTTTCTAAAGTTTATTGCTTCTTTTTCTTGGTCATTTTGATCTATTTCTACTTAAATTTCAATTTGAATGGATAAATGTTTATAAGGTTTCATTTTTTAACTTAGTCATTTTTCATGTAAATAGTCAAAATCCCCTTTTAAATCAAGTAAATAGATAAATTTATGTATATTTATATTCTACACTTAGTCATTTTTTTCAAACTTGTTCATAGACATTTGAATTAAAATTCATAGCCATTGGTTTTAAAACCTAAGCCACTAACTATGTTTTACATATTTTGTTTGTAGGTTGGCCTTTGATCTTTTTTTCAACAAAAAGATTATCAAACTTGGTGTTTATAAAATGGATAGTTGGGATTTATGTTTGACAAAGTGAAATTACTAGATTATTTTATTCTTCAGTAAAAATGTTGAGGAAACAATTGGAACAATTGATCCAAATAAATGTTCTAAAGATTGCATATAAAATGTCCATGTCTTGAGTCTTTAAAAAGGTACCTAGAGTAAAAACAATTCCACATGGAAATTTCTCATAGCTCTTGGTTGTCCCAAAACCAATTTTAAGTAACTTTCAACACTTCAATTTTTTAATTTTTCTATAATCCACGTGTAAAAAATCTACTCCATGGGGTTAAGCTGATTTCATCAAAAGTTGCCTAGGGATACATGACACTTTTTTGTTGCTTCAAAAGTTTTAGTTAATCCTTAAAGTTTTTTAAAAGTATGGTGATGCATTTAATAGTGCTTTGAGATAGTTTCCAATTTAAAAATGGGATTCAATATTTATTTCAAGCTTTCAAGTTTAGTTGGAGTTTGGAAAAAATAACTAAGTCTTTGACTTATTGTATTTTCAAAGAAGGTTTTAGGTCTTTGAAAAAAGTGTTCAAAGAAAATGTTATGAGCCTTTTCACTAAACATAGATGCCAAAGGAAAAATAAGGGCCAAAATTTTTTGTACAAATCTTATCCAAAATTTTGTTCCAAAAAATATATCTAAAGACCATTTTTATACATCAAAGTTTGCATAGAGAAGCCCATGCCAAGTAAAAATGCCAAAGGCAAAACTTGTGAAGGTTGCGACCAACACCTAAGAAAAAACTCTAAAAGTAGGCATGTGAAGTGTAGATATTTATTCCTCTTAGCTTATATGTTACTAAAATCCTTGTGCACTAAAATATTAAATGTCCATGCCTTCATTGAATAACAATAAATTTTAGTTGTAGTACATAGTCTTCAACTCGCACCCCTTGGGAAAAATACAACCAAGTGATGGAACTATATGCAAGTATAGGTGTGAGGGTCTATCATAATATAAGAATCAAAGAGAGAAGTGTTTGGGGAGTATTTAAAAGTCAATAATATCTCACTCAAAATTACCAATCCTCTTGTGCATTATTATTAAAGGACTTTCTCACACTCAAATGTTAAAGTTCAACATTGGGTCACATAATTCCAATTATGTGCTACCATGTTTCAAAAGATGTGATATAAACTACACACCATTTATTTAGTTAACTAGTACATGTTATTGATATTAGGCACAAATTTTTTCAAAGGCAAGGATGGATTTTGAAAACTCTTATATGTTTCTTTAACTTTTCTGGGAGCCACATGTAAACATTCCTTAGCCCTAGGATTGTTCAAAAGTCTTTAAGACTTAGTAATTTATTATAAAGTTTCCTATAAAATATCCATGTTATAAAAGCTCCAAGATAGTGTGATAGTGATATTATTCCATGTGTCATGATCCCAATTACCTAGCATCTTGGAGTCATCTATATAGATGAAAAATATGTAGGAAAGTGGGTAAGCTAGATGCTTCCATGTGTCATGATCTTGGTGACCCAACATCATAGAAATATCTATATAATTTAAAATACCTCAATTAATTAGGTTAGTCTGATGATTCCACATGGAGAAATACCATTTCTCTATATCCTTGGAGTGATCCATGCAAGCCTAGTAGTGTGTCAGATCACTTGGTGAGTCGGAGAGAGGTATGATGGCATGTGGTGTAATATTTATATCATGTTATCCCATGATAGTCTATGTAATCAAGGTATTATGTCAAATCAATAGGTGAAAGCTATGATGCCACATGGAAAAATATCACTTCATCATAAAGGAAACAATCAACATGCACAAATAAAATTATAGAGCATTGAATTATAGATAGACCAAATCTTAACCCAATAGCCAAAGAGCTTGAATCCCTAATCCATTGAGTTCCTGATATGACACCACATGGTGACATCCTAAAGCTCATGATCTCATAGGCAAGACCATTTATGATGACAAAGGCAAAATGTTGGAGGGTTGATAAGGAGACACATTGCATCAAGAGGATGAGATCTTAAGATATTAGGAAAATAAAAATAGGCCATGTGGTTGAGAAGAGGATAAAGGTGAACAAAGATAGCTAAATCATACAAGCACTGACAAACTATCAAGTGTCAATTTGGGCATGTGAAAATGAAACCAACCATGATATGTGATAAAATTAGAAGGAAATAAAGAAGGTACCAAGTGGTAGGAAACCTATTATAATTAAGGACATGTTGGTCACATAGACAATAAGGCACTAGATTAAATTTGGTGGCTCATCTAGTTATTGAAATTGTCAAAAGCCAAGATTTAACTATGCACCAATTTAATCCACATAATTAAGTCAGAGTCCAACTAAATCATGAATAATTAACATGGCTTGTCCATGAGGATTAAACATGGAGCATAAAAAATAAAATCAAACTTAAAGAAACATGGAAAATGGTTATGCAAATTATATACATGCCTTTAGTCTATTAGAGATCTTGATCTACCTATTTGACCACAATCCCTCAACCTTATGGAATCATTGTAACTATCCCATTATCAAGAAAAAATGTTTGAGTTCAAACTCCTTAGGCCTTTGTATATATATAAGATCAAATATTTGTTGTAGAAAGGGATGGATCCTTTTGATTTTAGCAATAGAATAGTCGACTAGGCTGGCTTGTTCTCCCTAGTTAACTAGATCGGTCATTTTTACCCATTCATTTTCCTTGATTTCTAGATTAGTTCTCTGAGTCAATATTATTTGGAAGTCAAATCTATAATTCATAAAGAATTTAATGAGTCATATATGATCCTTAATTGAAACATATTTAATCTAATTTTTTTCATTTGATAGACTTGTTCTACATAGGCATATAGTGACCTCATTTTCCTTTTTTTCTCTGCTACTTTGTTCTATAGACTCCTACACCATCCTTAGTTAGAGTTGTGCTAGGTCTAGCTCAACTAAGGACTAGTCAATTAAGGATTTGTCTACTCAAAATAACCAAGCTAGTTGACATTAAAAAGTGGGATATTTTTCTCTTTTCTCCCTAACCTTATCTCTTTTTCTCTTTTTTATCATAGTTTTATACTAGTTTAACTTAGTTTTTGAGTGGAAATTTGCATTTAATGTCTATCTTGATTTCATGTTCTTGTCTATTATTGCATATGCAGTATTAAATCCATAAAATAAATGTTTTCATTTTGAATCAATTATTTATTCATAGATAGATAATTGTATTGGTTTTTTAGGCATGAGCTCATCATTTTTAATGAATATTTACTTGTATAAAATACACACCAAATACCCTTGACATTGTATGGTATTAATGAACCAATTGGGTTACCCTGTGTACCAAGCCCTAGTAATCAAGACCTTGGGGAAGGTTTTATTATTGTAATAAATCCCTCATTTCAGGAGAGGAAGTGACTAAAAATTTGTACCTAATTTTGGATATGTTTGAAAACCCACATCAACATGGTATGGCACTAGAAGGAAGGTCTGAATGGTGTATTCTAGACTTGTCTTTTGTTTTTGATAGATGCCTAGTTATTTTCCAAGTTCTTAGAATGGAAATTTTCTTACTTGAGTCTTACAATGGCTTTAGCTTGGATAAAAATACATATTTATCATGTGGACATTCTAGGACTTCTCATGACTCCTCTAAGAACACGCACAAGTTTTTTCAAAAGTATATCCATGGTGGGAGTTCAACTACTGAGGAACACAATTAAGATTTTAGAGAAACCCTTATCAGGAAGAAGATTCAACATGAAGATGTAGATTGTTACATATTCCTCCTTGGAACCTTGGTCTACCAAAGGGTGCATCATGTTATGCAATGTCATTGAAAACCTATTCCTTAATTATTTTATTATGCCCATTGACCCTTCTATCTTGTTCTACAAGTTTTTCATAGTCCATCAAGAACCTAATGAGGTGAATAATGTATTTAATCATATATTACATCAACTATACATTAGGTAGAGTGATCATTTCTTATAAATGGGTATGTGCACAGAGTTGGGGGATAATTCTATGGATATAACCCACTATGAGTACACATTATAACATAATGTGTATGCATCATTGTTATAACACATCTATGTTATGGCTCAATATTCCTAAGCTATAACATATATGCATTATAATAATAATGCATAAACATTATTTAAACTAATATAAATGCATATGCATTATAGGAACATGTATGAATTCTTATTAGTTTAAATAATGTGCACACATTTTTTAAAATATAAAACAAAAAGACTCTATCATTTTTTCCTACTTTGCAATCACATTTTGTTGCTTCCCATTCATATTTCAGCTTACAAAACTTCATTTTTCCTTCCAGTGCATGTTTTGGCCCTAAAATCTTCATTTTTACCTCCATTCATGAGATCAATGATGCTAATGTGAAGAAGAGGTAGGTTTTTTGTAGATTAAATCAATTTTTTTTAATTTTTTGTGAATGTGAATTGCATCTAGTTTATTTTTTCTCCAATAGGTTAGCATGCTACACCTAACCCTCTACCTAATCATACACCTAACCTTCCTCCAAAACCTACTAAACCTCCTAACCCTATGCGTAACCCTCCACCTAACCCTCCTATATTTCCCCTAGATCCCCCAGGCAGTCAGGAGGATATAGTTTCTCACATAGTGGAGAACAAAATTGAAATTGAGTAGATAATTAGGAGAATGAGGGAGCTCCCTTCCATAAACACCCATCGTACCTATTTAGATAATAACCTAGAGTTACTATTAGGTCTTGTTGATGTGATAAAAATTCATATTGATAGATGGAGGTCATATAAGGATATTTATAGGGATTAATATGATGACAAATTATCAACATTTGAGGTGAAGAGAAAAAATATAACAAAAGATAAAATTTGTGCCTTATTTATCAACACGACCACTAATGCCCCATTTATCATAATGACCAAATGTTTTCCAATCCATTGATTCCAACATGATTTTCTTAAAGAAAAATTTTGGTAGTGATGATGGATGGTGTTTGGCTATTCCCCTTGTAAGAACCATGAAGTCCCTTTGTACTTTTTGAGGAAAAGTCTAATGCGAGTTTGTCCTCAATCAAATTCTAAATTAATTTGACTATGGTGAGTTTTAGGGCTGAGGGAAAGGATCTATATAAGATAAAATAGGTGCACATCATACACCTAATCAACTTGAAAAGATCCTTACCCAAAAGCCACTTTATCCATAGATTCCCTTTGTGGTGACAGAGGTTGTAGAGATAAATACTTTACATGCACTTATGCGCTACTGATACATTTGTTCATCATACACATAGACTTTTAGAGATATATGATCAAGATAATCTAGATAGTGGCCATACCTGACCAGATCCATGCATATGTTTTGGTGTTATATGTAATAGATGTTTAGATGATGATAATGGTACTTTAGGGAGCTTGGAAGATATGATCTTGACTGATGAGTTGTTGGTAAACACATTTGGTGTAGATATGGTGGGAGTCTCTACACACATGTACATATCTTTTATATAAATTTAATGTTAAATTTTAAAGGTATATTTTCAAATTAAAAAAGTAAAAAATAATTTATACACTTAAATTGAGTAATATATATGTTTTTTTTTCTGTTTTAAGAGGAGATGTTGCCTTCAACATCACAACTAGGTAGTGGGCCAACCTAGGCTACTATATCTATATGTGTTAGTATGACACCCTATATATTTATAAAGGTAAAGTTTCAAGTGAATATTATATAATCTAGATGTACATTCATACACCTTAGTTATATCCTTGGTAGATATTTTGCAAGAAAATATAAAATACCTAATATAATTTTGTTGTACTTTTTATTGTTTGATGTATTAACATGGATTGGCATAACTTGTTGAAAACTCATCCTCCATCTCAACTATGTTTACAATAACCAAAATAGAAAGTTGAACATTTGCTTGATATCCCATTATATGTAGTTCCCATAGTGAGTCAATCCCAATTAGTAGGATTGGATGTATATATATATATATATAATTTATTTGATAAAATTTGTTTGGTATAATATATTTCTATCAATTTACTAATTGAGCATAACTTAGCTTCATATATATGCACACCAATATTTTCTTTTAAATACTAGCCTCATATCCATGCACTTGATTCCTTGTTATCCTAATCACATATACTAGTTCAATCCCTATGATTGATATCCAAAATTATCACAACTATCAATTTAATTCCCATATTGATTCCATCTGAGCATAATAATTTCATCTCTATCTATGGAGTTATTAATCTAGATGGCATAGGCTCTTGATTTTATTGTACATAGTCAATTCCATTGGTTTGTTTGGAGAGTGTTTTTTAGATATCATTGGTTTGTTGGGAGAGCACTGACTATAAATTGTAGCCTACATATATATGTCATAGGCCTTATGACCATATACAAATAGGGGACCTCAACCCCATATATATAGATGGGGTTGAGTAGTTTGTTACCAACAAATAATTAGGGGGACCAAAGACCTACTATATATATTTGGGGGAGAGGTATTATCTATATCCATGAACTTTAATCACTTGAGTGACATACTAACTCTATAAGATTATAACACCTTTCATCAGGAAAGTCCCCCTAAAATTAATATTGAGTTTTGAAAAGACTATAGCACCTTTTTTTAACCTCAACCTACTTGAACTATATACATATATACCTTACCTTGAAAAATTTGAGGGAAACCTAAGGATAGATAGTCAACCTAATGTCACATATAGGGAAACTAAAATCATGCATTTGTAAAGAATATTGTCCACTCACTCTTATCTCTATAATATTCAATTGTATTTTCTATATGTTTATTTACATTTTTATGAGACCTGTTTTATAAGGTTTTAGATACTCTTTAAAGGATCAAGTATAGATGTCCCCTATAAAAATATCCTATAACTTTAGGTGTCTTAACCTGATTAAAACTCAATTTACAAACTTCTCAACAAACATATATACAAGTTACTTGTCTTATCATAATGCCTACGTGTAAGGGATTTTTTATCACACCAATATGCATAGGTCTATCCTCAACTATACCAAGTCATTAACTTAAGATAATTATGCCTAATTATAAAGTAATCAGGTCAAAATATGAAATACACCTCAACAAATCTATACAAGCATCTAAACTAGTGTATATAGGTACATATCAAGGATGTTTCAACACCTAACTTGCATTCAATGACTCAATTTCACAAATTTATTAAAAAATCCTCCCTCATTGTCTTGTCATTTTCCCTCATGAAACTAGAATTTTTATCCTTTAGTGTGGTGTTACAAGTCACATGTTGCACATATCCACTTGTCACATTCATTCTTCCCATGAACTCATTATATTTTTTCATATCTTATGCAATACTAAGTTTTTTAGCAACTTGTTAAATCAATGAATTGCCCAAGTTATTAATTATTAGGTTATTTGTTCAATTGATGACTAGGGTTAACACTCCTCCATCATTGTAAGTCAAAATAGACTCAGGCATTGTTGCTACAATGTCATTTGCATAGGCACTCATCAAGGTATATATATTCACTTTTAATTTTGAATTATAATTTAGTACTTTTGTTTTAATAATTTTACTATATACTTTGGCAAATATAATTTATATGAATGAATGTATTGTGTATTTAGGGCTATCATATGACATTTGATAGTCTGATTTAGACAACTACTACAACAACTCCTCATGTTTCTTCATCATTTGAGATACCTATTCATGGAGTTAAACTTAGCACTAACCTAGTCAAGTGTCAATGATAAATTGAGGAGGACCATGAGATTGTGGTAAGTGCATGTTTAAATGATTTTTTTATAGTTTAAAACATGAGTTTCTTAACTTGGTTTCATGTATACTCGTTAATTTTATAATAATTTTTGTATTTTAATAGGTTTGGCTATAATTGATCTATGGGAATAATACTTATATTCAAACTTTGGATCAATCTAAGGCATTCAGGATATCTCCATCTATAAGTAGGGCATCCCAAGGAGAGTCTTCTTTAAAGAAGGAAAAGAGAGGGAGACTATTTGATGATTAGGATGTTGTAGATTATGTAATTTTTTGTATGCCTATATGGAAATATATGAATTTTTGGCATTTTACATGCATATATGATGTATTCACCTGACATTAGATACTATGTTGTTAGACATGATGTAATTTTTTGTATACCTATACAATAATGCATGCATTATTGAAATTATATGCCTATATATGGCATTCTTACATGGAATTCTTACTTTATACATGAATATTAAAGAAAACCAATGAAGTAAATATTTTTTGAATCACCTATTTTTAATGTATTATAAATGATTGGTTTTGAAGTATTATTAAGGATTAAAAAAGTTATGAGATTGAGAATAACTTATTATGATAATGTTGCAAATCAGACCATTATAATACATTAATAATATCAATGATTGCATTTGAATTATGTTTATATTTTTATGTAGAGGTATGGAAGAGAAGTCTAAAAAAACATCATTAGCTAGTTCCAAACCCATCTGATGACATTCGCTTTCTATGGTTTGATTTGAATCTTCTTTCACAAGATAGATCCTATTTTGATTATTTGGACTTAATTTATCTTATTACACATATAAATTATTATTTTTACTCTTATTATAACCTCCTTTATGGAATTGACCTATGCTTATGTCTATGTCAAATTTCATATCCCAATTCCACCTCTAACTATCACTTCCTTCATTATCCTACCCTAATTTAGGCCTAATTAGCCCTATTCCAAACCATGAACCCTATAATATATACACATCCATATAATATTAGGTTAAAACATTTTTATTAAAATTTTACATCTATATGGGATCAAGATTATAAATTTTCATTAAATTCCCATGGTTAAATATCTCAAAAATTCTTGAAGTTTGTTAATCTAGGGTTTTCCATGCCCTATATATACTCTACAAAGGATAAATTTGACTTTCCAACTGATATTTTTTTCTTTAAAACATAATAATGGCATCTAAAACATCTCATAACACCTTTCCAATGATAAATAAACCAACTTCACCTTTATGCCTTTGAGACTACCTATGGGGATTTGAGCCTGCTTATGGGGATTGCATGAAGTTTTGCATGTGAACACCATTTAAATGTGTTTAATATATTTTAAACAATATTAAAATACTTATAAAATAATTATCTAATATTTTAACCCTCAAACACACCTTAAAACTCCAAAAATTATGCTTGCATATATAGTGACCATTATGAGACATTAAGGGGACTGTGACAAAATAGAGAGCACTTACAATTTTCATATAAACTAATAAATATTATATATGGGTATATTAGGTCATGAATACAAATTTAAAAAATTTTAATGTCATTTTTATATGTATTTGTCTTGTATATCCTTTTTACCACAATTTACCTTGAGTTGCCTGTATACTTCATGCCAAAAGTTGTCTTTATTCAAAATTTTGCATGGAAACCCTAAATTTTATCACTAATATAAGATAAAATAGGTTTAAAACACCATATTATATGGCTTTAATATCTATCCAAGGCCTAAAATACTTCTTGGCATCCAAAACTGACAAAACTTCCAAAAATCTCCAATGGCTACCTTCTTGACTACAAGAGGACTATATCAAAATAGTGGGAAATTTAAATATTTATATGAGATTTAAGATGGAATGGGAAGTATTTTTTATTTAATTTATATTATTCTTACCAAATTTCATGCTTTGACTCAACCTATAGATGCCCCAAACTGACCAATTTCTCTAAGGTAGGCTCTAATGTTGATTGTGATTTGACATAGGGTTGACTGCACTAAAATAGTGAATATTTTACATTATAAAAAATAAAAAAAAATATATTTAATGGGTATATTAGGTCATATTAATACTCTCCACTAAATTTTGTGATTGGATCCAACATATTTTGGCTTGTAGGCTCAATTTGGTAAAAGCTAGTGATACATGTCTTCTTGGTCAAATTTCACAAATGAGTCATCATCCTATTTTGCCTTAGTTTTTGATTTATATAATTGAGGATAATTATAAAAATTATCATTAAAATTGGTTTAAATTTACTTGACACTTGATGCTTCTAATCTCTTCACTAGATTTGACTAGGCACAACCCCTTGGGTTCCAAGGACCAAATCTCACTTTAGTTTTCAAGAGTAAAATAACAATGCTTGAATTGTCTTAAATGGTAAAAAAATTCCATCCTAAACCTATTTCAAGTGTCCAAACCTACTTCACCTTTAAATAATTCTCCTACAGTGTTCACTATCCTTCACACTATGTAGCCTATTAGGTCTCTATGACTATTCCTTGGTTTAAGCTACTAAGAATCATATTAATTACATTTATGGTATCAAGTGATAATTATTCAATTATATAGACCCTTATCAAGTTAAAAAACACTCTTTTCCATTCTTGATATATCTCAAAGTCACAATACTATATCTAGGCTTATAGCCCTATTTTCACTATTTTTCCCTTAGTTTGATCAACTTGTGTCCTTTCTTGAAGATGTAAGAATATTTTAGGGCACCCTCTATCACAATTAAAATCCTCAAAAACTTAAAACACTTTACTCTTCTCTTGGTTATCACTTTATTTGATATAAACCCCAAACTAGGCCTAATTAGGCCTATTCTAGCCAAAAGTTCTATATCTTGAATGAGCAATCACTTATCAAGGTTCAAATCACTCCAAAATCTCAACTCTCTTTTTGAAATAAATCTTGTCTCACTCTCTCAATGCACCTTCTAGGCTTGTCTAGACCTATTATCATCTACCTTATCTATATAAACTTAGATTCAAATGCAATAGCTTTTAACCTCCTACCATATCTTCAAACATGCCAACCAACCTTCATTGAAGGCCCCAAGTCTTCCTTGTTCCTATTTACCACTTTTGCCAAAATAGGACTATAAGGCCCAGTAAGCCTAATTCATGTTCTTAAATATTATTATTATTTTGATGTGACCTTATTTCTCACTCTTTGCCACACCCTCACACTTATAATATTTATTTAAATATTAAACAACTATTATCACAAGGTTAGACATCCATTCTTCCAAATTATCCACTTACTACCCCTTATTGGCTTTAAAGACTAGGCCTAACAACTACACTCTATTATAAACTTGTCCCACTAGGGTTTTAGGCTTATTTGGGACTGATGTTTGGCCATATCTCATCTTATATACTTACCCTAACCTCCAAACCACCTTCAACACTTTAATTAGGGAAGCCATACATTTATTTATCATAATTGTCATTGCATTATGTTAAATTTATATGTTGTGTGCAAAGAGGGTTTATGGGTACAAGTTCGGTGGATTGGCATAATTGATCAATATTTCCACTCCTTGACCTAATTTATTTGATTAATTTCATGACAACTTGATTTTATTTTTAACTCCACAAATAATCACCTCCTTTTCATAATTTAAAATATTATAACATTTCAAAGGCTCAAATCTTCACCAAACATTCTATCATAATATCCTATACCTCCAACTAGAAAATTTTCCTCTAGGACTGGTAGGTGAAAATAAACCACTTCAAACACATGTAAATATGAAAATTACATGTGTTCTAATGATCATGACACCCAATTCCACTTACAAGTGCATTTTCACTACTGTTTTAGAGCATGAAAACATTGACAATAAATGTTGTCAAAGTTGAAGCTACGATACAAGAACTCAATTTTTGTTTGTTATTGGCCAAAAAATAATAATTTAAACACATAAAAAGGGTTGGATAATATATATGATGAGGATATTAGCCTCTCATCTGGCTTGAATGACAAACCCACCACCCATTCTAGTCTTAAGAATGCCCTTCCCAATATAAGAAGTTAATTTTTAGCCTAACTTCAAGTATGCATAAAACCAAAACTATAAGTCATATGGAGGAAAAATAATATCCATTTTTTTAATTTTAAATCCCTATAATTTCACATTTAATATATTATAAATAACCTTTAATATCAATATGTGGTAGAAGTTGCAGTAAAGAGTCTTAAAATGCAACTTTTTGGCAGTGAAGAGATAACTTCTTGACCTCGAACTAGAAACTTTTCCTCTAAAATTGGAAAGTAAAAATACACTACTTATATCATATATATATATGAAAATTACATATGTTCCAAAAAATATTACAGCCACTTCCACTTGCAAGTGCATTTTCATTACTATTCAAAGCATGGAAACACTGATAATAAATGTTGTCAAAGTTGAAGCTACAGTCCTAGAACTCATATTTTGGTGCTTGTTGGCTGAAATTTGGCACTACCAACACATCTATAGGGGTAAATAATGTCTATTATTGAGTTTTTTCCCTCCCATATGGCCCAGACAACAAACCTACTACCCATTTTGAGCTCAACAATGCCCTTCTCAATACAAAAAAGATGTTGATTTTTAGCCTAATTTTAGACATGCATAAAACCAAAAATATAAGTCATATGAAGGAAATATATGATCCCTCATGTTCATGTTAAATTCATCTAATTTCACCTTAAATATATTTTAAATCACCTATAAGAGCAATATGTGGTAGAAGTTACAGTAACGGGTCCTAAAATGCAACTTTTCAGCAGTGAAGAGACAACTTCTTGACCTCCAACTAAAAGCTTTGCCTCTAGGACTAGAAGGTAAAAATACACCACTTTGAGTGCATTTATATAGGAAAATTACATGTTTTTCAACAAAAATGACACCCACTTCCACCTACACATGCATTTTCACTATCATTTTGGAGTATGAAAACACTGATAATAAATGTTATCAAAATTGAATCTATGATCCAAGAAGTCAATTTTCAGTGCTTTTTGGCTAAAAAAAGGCACTACCAAAACATCAATAAGGGTGAATAACATATAGGACTAGGTTCTTGGCCTCCCATCTAACCTGAATGAAAAACCCACCACCCATTCCAAGGTCAAGAATGCCCTTCCTAATACAAGAAAGATGTTAATTTTTAGTCTAACTTCAGGCATGCATAAAACCAAAACTATAAGTCATATTAAGGAACCATAAAGTCCTTAATGTGCATGTGAAAGTCATATAATTTCATATTTAATATATTTTTAAATACCTCTAATAGAAATTTATAGATAAATCCATGGAAAAAGTTGTAGTAAAGGGTCCTAAAATACAACTTTTAGGCAATGAAGAGACAACTTATTGACCTCCAACTAGCAACTTTGCCTTCAAGACAGGTAGATAAAAATACACCACTTCAAAAATGTATACATAGGAAAACTAATTTTTTTCCAACAACCATGACACCCACTTTCACTTGCAAGTGTATTTTCACTACTATTCTATAGCACATAAACAATAATAATAAGTATTGTCAAAGTTGAAGCTACGATCCGAGAACTCAATTTTTGATCCTTGTTGGTTGAAAAATGGCACTATAAATATGTTTGAATGGGTGAATAACATCTATTACTAGGTTCTTGGCCTCGCATATATCTTTAATGATAAAACCACCACCCATGCTAGGATAAAGAACACCCTTCCCAATACAAGAAAGATGATGATTTTTAGCCTAACTTCGGACATGCATAAAACCAAAATTGTAAGTCATATGGAGAAACCATAATATCCATCATGTATATTGTAAAGTCCTCTAATTTAACCATAAATATAGTTTTAATCTCATCTAAATAAAAATCTTTAGTAGAAGTTGCAGTTAAGGGTCCTAAAATGTAACTTTTTGGCAGTGAATAGATAACTTCTTAGCCTCCAATTAATAACTTTGCCTCCAAGACCGGTAGGTGAAAATACACCACATAGATGACACACATACACCCACACACACACACACACACACACAGATATATATATATATATATATATATATATATATATATATATATATCAACAACCATAACACCCACTTCCACCTGCAAGTGCATGTTCACTACTATTTTGGAGCATAGAAACATTGATAATAAATGTGTTTGGAAAGATACAAGGAGAAATAAACTTGTCATGAGAAAATGTTTAGGATTGTGTAAATGCCAAGTAATTTTAGTAATCTTCTCTTAGATCCAAGAATATAATGTTATTTACTAATGGTTCCAACCATGTGAAGGTGGAAGCTTATTTGGCACCACTAACCTAGAAAAAAAATGTAGTAAGTAATTAAAGATGAAATTTATGCATGTACTACCTAAAAAATAAAAAAAGTTGGTAAAATTGATTACATTTACATTTTAAAAGTCAGCATACCTACACATTTCAATCCACTTAACCACTTGGATCTTCTCTAATCTTGATTTTATCAAGAATAGCTTCATGGTCAAACTTATAAACTTTCTATAGATTCTTGTTTCTTGGCCTCCCATGATATTTTTGAAATTGAATATTCATTTCAAGAACCAAATTTGAATATTTTAGAATCATCCTTTGAGTTTTAAACTATTAAAACAACCATATATTTTAATTTTTTATAAGATATCGTCAAATCCAAGTACCAGTGACTACCATAGACCTGGTGGGATAATAAATGTTTTCTCCATCTACAACTAGGGAAGTCAATTTTTTCTTTCCATCTACACACCCATATAAGTAGTAATATGTTCCCTCTTCATTTTCCTCATCTACAATAACTACAAAAACATGGCTTGCATCATAAAAAAACAAATTTTAATGACATTATGAAGATAGATTATGAGAATGAATAGTACATGAATATTAATCTTCTACCTAGCTATACTAGATTGGATATATGGTCAAAGTCATGTGAATATGTCATGTTAGTAAGTTATAATACTGGTGGAACCTGATATGTGATTATTGGAATTAGAGGTTTAGAACACTAGTCATCCACCCACTGTTTTAACTCACACTCATTCCAAACAATATCCATACATGTAGGACAAAAGCATGCCATGTGTTGCATATGAATAGTCCAAGAACCTCCATTTGAGCTAAGAAATGAGTGGAGCTCACTTAAACCTATTAGAGTCATCAATTCCTCATTTTTTACCAACTCTTTTTCCTCCATTAACCAAAAATGTCTATGAATAATAGAGTTTGTTTGAGCACCATGACATATGTTCTCATTAAATTATTAAAACACAATTTTTTCATCAATAAAATTGGTAACATTGTCATATTTTAACTCCTCCCTTGTAATGACTCTTTTTACACATGCTCCATGACCATCATGCTCCCCTTTTCCATATCTATCCTTAGTGAAACTCAAAATATGTCCTACAATAGTGGTAATGTGAATCCTAATCAACCAATTAAACATCTATCCTTTCTTGAATTGTGACATATAATTGTTTGAAAAAATGTAACGTCACTTGAAAATAATGTTCTTCTTAGTCAATTTTCCATAAAACTTATCAAAAAAATCTTGCACATACTTTTTACAATGTGATCAGTTGTCAATAATATAAAAATGGTACTCCATTAATATTGTTTGATCTTGCTCTATACTATTATGTGCATGCATGAAAGCTATATGCATTAATATGATAATTTATGTTGAGTTGTAATATTGTGATTAAACTTCTATTTGTGGTTTAAATGTGTAATTTTCATCAAAGTCAACTATTTAAATAATATAATAAAGTGGGAATATGTAATTTATTATCTTGAAATGTTCATCTAATCATTTATCCCTATGTGTGTGCCTTACATACTCATAAATAATTTTCTCCATGAATTTGACCATAAATTATGAAATAGGTGTCTCTTTCGTAACAATTTCACACCTTTTAGATTCTTTGCCATATTTTACTTGATAAGACATAGATTTGTATTTTGTCAAACCAACTAATTCCTATCCAATTGCACTTCTCCACTCCTCATGGATACATTTTTTCAATTTTGGAAATCCACCATCAAAGCTGTAATTTTCATCCAAACATGCTTTCTTATAAAAGAACTGTCCATTCAATCTTTCACAAAAAATATTTTAAATAAATTCCCTAGCTAGTTTTGGTAAAATTCTATGTGACACTCCTAAAAAATGTTAGTAGTATGTAAAGTATGACACATATGGTGAAAAACATCATAGTGCATTTAAAATTTAACATGTTGCTTACAACAACAATAGGTGCGTGTGTGATTTATTTTTACATAAAAAGGTTTGTCAATATCAAAAAGTATTTGACTAATAAAAATTTTGTGGATGTTTTTACAAAAATATAGAGTACAATTATGTTTGTCATATCCAAGAAATGTTTTGGATATGGTTCATGATTACAATAACTAACTCTTCTTTTTACTACATCTCTTGCATTGGGTAAAACTATTATAATATCTTTCACAAATTGTGCAAGTAAATCTTTCAAAGCATCAGCTATAGCCTTGTCCTTTCATGGAAGTCTACTAGAGAATGCCTATAACTATTTCATATTGGGTTAATTAAGTATTTCACATCTTGAAATTTCTTGCATTAATGTTTTTCTATTTATATCAAGTGTTTGACTTATTTTTTAAATCAATTATTTTTTCCCTATTTCAACACTTATTGTAAAAGTTGTCATTATACATTGGGCAACACTACAATATTTTTTGCATCATTTTAGGCCTACAATATGATATGAATCATGTATAATTTCAATAATTTAATAATTTTCAGCATTTTCATTATCCATGTTATATTTTCTTAGTCCTAATATGTACATTATAGGTCCCATCTTAAGCAATTTCATGAACGAGACAAATAATTGACATATTTAACTATCATACTCCAATATATGAAAGAAACTATCCAAAATTTATTTATCCAATATTATTGAATGGTAGTTGGACATTTTTTTATGCATTGGTTTCAAAATATTTTCATCAACTTCAATTAAGTACTTATCTTTTCTATGCACAATTTTTGAAGGTGGTGTTATTGGTGGAATTCGTTCAAAGGATGTTTCAAAATCATTATATTTTTTCATAAAATTTTGTTCATTGTTTGTTTCTTCATTATATGTTTCCATGAAATTTTCTTCATTGTTAATTTCATCATTATTTGAGTCCATTAAATTTTCTTCATTGTTTGCGAGTAAAGTATCATGCATAGGCTCTTCATCAACATAATCAAAAACTTTAAACTTTGAATGTGAATTTCCAACATTATCTAATTTTATATTATAAATTTCATCATAATGAAATTCATTCTCATGAATTTCGTCCTTATTAAATTGATTATTGTTAATACCTCATTATCTAATGAATTAGGCTCATCAAAGTTAGTGTTTGTACCTTGTTTGGAAGGAATTAATTGCATTTGTACCCTATTATTTTCTCCCAACTCTTATAATTGCTCCAATGTTTTATTAATTAATTTCTTCCGCTTCCCTAAATGTGAATTGGAGCCCATTTTGATAAAAACAACCAAGAAAGTACTTCAAATGCGAGGTCCAAAAAAATTGCAATCAAGAAAGTATGTAGAGTATGGAAAGAATGTTTGTGGGGACAACAATCTTAATTAGGGATAAAAATAGATATTGAATAGTAAGTTTTTGTTTTTACTTAAAGGAATGAGTATGCATTATAGGAATGCATACAATTTCCTATAATTCATAGCGTTCCTTGAAGTATATGCATATAATATATAAATAAGCAAAAAGGCTCATATTCAAGGATTTTTTCCACTATAATTCTATAATATGATGCATCAATACCTAATATGATGCAATAAGACTATCTAATGTTGCAATAATGTTATCATATCATGAAATAAGGCTCAATATGATGCAATAATACTATCATACAAGGCAATAAGACTATCATGTGATGTAATAAGACTATCATGTGATGGAATAATACTATCATACGATGTAATAGATATTAAATATGATGAAATTAGGATATCATATGATGTAATAAGGCTCAATATGTTTTAATTAGTCTATCATATTATGTAATAAGGCTCAATATGATGCATAAATCCTCAATATGATGCATAAATATCCAATACATGATGAAATAAGACTTTTGAGAACACTATGAAGCAATAATTATATTGAATGATGCAATAAGGATCAATATGTAAGATAAAATGAGCTAATTTTACCCAAAATCCCATCATAGGTCCTTACAAAAGTAGGTGAATAACATGTTCACAAATTAACACTAATCACATTCATGATTTTATGCATTTGTGATCAAATCAAGGAACTTAGGGGTTGTTTTTGTTATAAAATTAGGATTTAGGGTTAAGGTTTTAGTGTAATAGGTTTTTACATGTGTATATATCATGAAATTAGGGTTTATGGGAATTGTACATGTTCAAGTGATAAAATTATGGTTTATGATCAACATGTCACAAAATGTGATCTAATTTAACCCTTTTAATCACATCGTAGACACCAATTTAGGTTCAATGCATTATAATTAGATAAATTTGAATTTGTATTTGGATTTATAATTAAATTAGGGTCAATTAATTCATACATGTTGTATCTAGATTATACAATCGATTGGGCCATAAAATTGGTTTAAGGGCTCAATTTTACCCAAATCACATCCCTAATTGAGCCAATTGACTAATTAGTTTAATTCATGATAGATAGAATCATACTTATTTTTTTCCCAAATCATATATCATGATCTTATAGTTATATCAAAAAGGGGTTTAAATTGGCCTCCAATGCCTCCTCGATTGAATTACCCTTATAATTGAACCTTATTGTACCATGTGTGTACCTCATACACCCAAAAGTATTAAATCTATTAGAGATGCATCAAGTCTTAGAGGTTTCAGAGTTGATAATGCCTTGGGAGGCCAAATCCAACTACATATCACCATGTGTACCTCATACATGCTCAAAAGTATCAACACTATTAGAGGTGTTAGTGCTTACAATTATTAAAGAGATATATTAGATCCTTGTGAGGCCTAATCCAATTAGATACATGTATGTGTGTATCTTGTACACACATATATTTGTGTTAGAGATCTAAATATCACTTGTCCTAAAATCATCAATTTTTAGAGCCTTAAGACCCCCAATCCAATCAAATATTTCCATATGTGTAGGTCTAGTACACTTGGAGAAGTGTTAGAGTTATCAAATATATACATATTTGATACTTAGACATGTTCCAACACAATGCTAACTAATCCAACTAAGGCCTATTCATAAATTTATCATACATACATAGAAGCCAATAATATTTAAAGATTGACATCAATCCAATCAACTCATGTCTAGTAAATAATTCACATGATGTGATCCTCTGACTTGCCATTACTCTATAAAAATTGTCATGTAGAGATCTTTACCGTCCATCTGAATTGAGCGAAAACTAAATTTTATCAATTTTATACATGTATATATTCAAATTATTTATATCCCTCCACCTTGAATTACCTCTAGATCCCAAAACTTACATTTATATTAATTCCTACGTGTAGGAGAGAACACAATTTAGAAATGGATGAGCCTCAACCTCAAATCCCAAGATGGATCAAGAATTATGAGACATGTACTACTTTCTTTCAGTCCACATCATAAGGTTTAAGCTCATTACAATGAAATAAGAACAAGATGACTAAAGATATATGTACAAAATATATATAATCTTCAAATCTTTAGTGAGGGCATGCACACTAGTATTCAATTATTATCAACCATCTATATGATGTGAGAAGTTCATCATCCACATGAATAATCATTGGGTCTCTTTGCTAAGCATCTTTCTTGAGGAGAAATAGGTCTCAAATTTAGGGGACATTGTCATAGGTTTAATGTATCTTGAATAATTTCAATAAAGTTTAAGCTAGGGTAACTTATACATATGTTGTACTTGGTCAATACTAGGTCTACACCATCCTTTAATGGTTTAGAAAAAAATTCCCTAGTGCATTTAGATATTTTGTAGGCTATACATTCATCACTATAGGCATGACATCTTAAAACCACATTATCACTAATGGATACATGTGACCATTTCAATTTTATTGAGCTCAAAACCACATCTTATAAAAAACAAAATGCTCACCCAACTTAACGAAAATATTTAAGAAAAACATGTATAGATATTATAGGTACATCATCCTAATTTTGTATCTTACCATCTTAATTACATAGTAAAGTATAAAACTCTATAGTATTGATAAGCGCCAAGTGTTATCTAGCTTGTTTTTGAGCTTACAATTTTTGCATCCATGGCATGGCTACGACTAGTCCCATGTCAGAGAAACACTCTTTATATGATGTGGGAATGGATGGAGTGGTTGATGGTTGTCCCATGTGTGATGGAAGGGTAGATGAAGGAGGTGCACAGAATGGAGGATTAACCATATTTTCAAAATAGATATTAACTTTAGGAAAAATTTGAATAATGTATTTGAATACATTAGGGGAATAAAAATTGAATAATTATAACAATAGAAGAATCTTGTTAGACTTTCAATTGGGACCTCAAAATGTACCTATTGAATTAGATGCACTAAGTGACCTTAGAGGAAACTTAAGGGATTTTATTCAACACATTTTAAGAATGTTTTTAGGATAATCCAAGGCATGATTCAAAGGTATTGGGATCCATTAGATAACATTATTTAAATAGATATCCAAGAGATGCACTATTATACCAAGGCCTCAATTTTTATTTCTACTTACACAAGATTATTGATACTATACAGTCTAGTTCAATGAGTTTTCCACTTAAATAAATTAGTTCAAAATTTATAAATAAAGGGTTCTGGTCAAAGTTATCAAAGAAACAACAAAAGGGTAAGATATGATTTTAGGTGAGTAGGATAATATCAATAAGAAACACAAAATTTAAGGGCTAGTAGGATTTTAGGTAAGTAAAGTGGTAAGGTATATCCTTACCCTACTAGGGGAAAGATCCCAATAGATGTGTGTGTTTCAAATGTGGAACAAGGATTTTGGTTAAATGTGTTAAATTGATGAAACATATTGGTGTATATAAATATTAAAGTGCACCAGAAGTTGAACATGTAATATCTAATACTTGTTCAACATTTTTTCTATAAAATTAAAAGTCACCAATCACATCTTGATAAGTAATAGTCAAGTATTGATACAATAATGCAGAATGATTGGTACACTAAAGGTTAAGTTTTGATCATAGGTTTAAAAAATGCATTTTATGACCTATCATGATAAAATTAGTTCTATTTTCAAATATATAATGTTTTAGGCCTTGAAACCTTAGTTATAAGTAGTTAAGACAACATATTGAAATTGGAAAAAAAATTAAGTCTAATGCAATGTTATGGTACCTTAATTCACTATCCAAAGCTGATTGGACCTTTCCTCTATAAGAAACATGAAATTTTACATCTCCCCTATAAGGATGCATGGTTAATAGGACCTTTCCCCCATAACAACCATGATTTTTTTTTGTTTTGTTATATTTCAAAGTAATGCATATGCATTATATAATGTGTACATGTTATTTATTTCATTATATAATGTGTACACATTATTTAAATTTAAATTAAAAAAAGGCTTTAGGATTAGAAATGGCTTGAATTTTTGAGCCAAAGGCTTGGGACTATGCATCTACAAACAAGATCAAGAGTTTTAGAAAAAAATGACAAATATCAACTCTAATCACCAAATACACTATGGATTTCAACATCAAAATTCAAAAAATTATTACTGTTATGATGAGTATGTTTTCTTCTTTCTAAATGTATGATTTTTATAATTTTTGGGCTATTTGAAGGGTTCAAATTATATATATTTCTAATAACACCTTTTTAGGCCACTACATGCCTCACCCATACATGCCTATTCATGTTTATCTAATTTTTTTTTTGTTTATCCAAATGAAAAATAAATTATATGGCAATAAACTAGGCCTAATTCTACACACATTCAAAAAAAATCATTTTTTTTGCGGTAGTTAGGGTGGGCCGCACAAATGACTATAGCTTTTTTATCAGTTTTCAGGATATACTTAATTACAAAAATAATAAAAAAATCTTCATCAAAAAAATATTAAAAAAAATTCATAACACACTACAATATCTTATATAAATATTCACTAAAGGGTTTCTAATAATATCTAACGATGCTCAAAAAATGGTGGGCTGTACAGAATGGTATAATTCAAATTTTATTTAAAACATAGGAGGTCCTTTTAAAATTTTATATGTTTGACCTATTTATACTTAACCATGTTTAAAAAAAAAAAAAAAAAATGGAATGTAGAATCAAAATTCTACAACTTTTGTTTTTATACCATCTTCAAATTTTGAGTGTAACCATCTCTAATTATCTATAAAAGTTCACATTTTTGAAATTTTAGAAAAAATCATGTCCATGGGTAGGCCCAATTTTGTCCCTTAAGTTGGTACACTTACCCAAATAGAGGATTCATAAATGGGGTTATATCTCTAATCCTTGGATCCTCTAACCACCATGTTCATTAAGATAAAACCCTTTGATCTTACCTCATTAACATTGATCTATAAAGAGGTTGTCGATATAGAGAAATAGTTAATGACTCATGATATTTCTCCCCAAAATCTTTCTAGTTGCATGGACCAATTTTTGCCTCACCACCAGGAATTACCTTAATCTTTCACCCAAAAACACTTCCATATGATAGATGAGACTCTTTCTTGTTTATTTAATTCATATGACTCAAATAATTTTGTGTACAATCAGTAGGTTACTTCTTATGATGTTAATGATGCTATACATTTTTATGTTATTACTAATCAAATACTATATATTATAGGAGACAATCAAGAGATAATGTGTAATCTAAGATATGAAGCTGCATACTATAATGCATCATCTAGAGTTTGTGAATCAATTTGCACTACTAATATAGATTTGATCATGCACATTGAGGATATCCCATCTCACAATCTAGATATATTATTTAAAGGCTAAAATAGTAATTTTGATGAATCAAAAGATGAGGAAGTAGACATTTTAAGATACAACCTAGTGGATAAAAATTAAATTGATGAGAAACTACATACTTAAAATGATTATATTGACCTCTCTTGGGATTAGTTAAAAGAACAACTAGAGGCGTTGGATCTATTAAATGAGTAATATGCATAGTATGCATTTGAAGTATTCTTACCCTCATCTGCTACTCTTATTTTTAGAAAATTGATCCAATATGGTCAAAATCCTAGTAGTAATAGTTTTTATTATCATTTACCATTTGAAGATAAGGGAATAAAAGGATAAAGTAGTGTTGAGTTAAGCTGCTTACACAAGGAATAAAACCAAGAAGAAGGTGGTTGTCCCTCTGAGGAGAAATAGATAGAGGATTCCAAAGTTGATGACCTATCTCTTTAGTTCATCCCCACCTTCAAAATAGTTAACATTACACAAGTTTTATTCTTATTAACATAAGAAATCAAAATGGAAAGTCATGAACACAATGGTTTAAAAGAAGAAGTCATGCAAATGGAAGTTCAAGTTGAGAATGACCTTATTCAACCATCTCTCCACATTAGAAATTGATTAAAAATGTATAAGGTGTTTTTTATGGGAATAATCTAAATAAACCTCATACCTTTTGGATGCCAAAGACAACAAAGAGTATGTAATGTAGGCATCCATGTACATCGAAGATGAGCCACCAAGTGAATCATCTACTGGATGCCATAAAGAACATGCCACTTTTAGGTTGAATCTTTAAATTACTATAATATGTATTAGTACTTATCCCTATCCATAATTATAATATAATGTAGGGTATGAGGTATTTTATTTAACCTATCTGTCAACTTTTTGTAATTTAGGTGCTAACATAATGCAAAATTTTATAGTCCTAGTTTGTTTAGATGTCATGAACTAAACATTGATAAATATTTATGGGATAGTGTTTGCCATTGTATAGGTAAGAATATAATAAAATAGGGTTTCCATTTACCCTTCTCATAATATTGAATAATTATGTGCCTAACTAATTCAAGCATGCATTGGCTTGAGAACCTCTGTAAATAATGCATTTTTTCCTTTTTGTTTGCTTTCTACTTTTCCTTCATGTCCATTATTGTTAGGTTAGGTTTTATTTTGTTTATTTTTTGGCTTCATTTTTGGGTTTATTCCAACTTTGTTTTCCCTCAGGATCCCTTTGTTAATTGAAGGAATGAAATGAAAGGTTATGCTAATAATAACATAGATGGCACTCAAAGAGCCTAATTTTTATTTTTTTGAAACCTAAAGGTTTATTATTCCTATTATAACTCGTGGATTTAAAATATCTATTTTGTTATTCAAAAAAATTTAATGCACTTAATGAAATATTTAAATAAAATGCATCATTAAACTGATTTTGGTTTGTTGTAATTTGTCATGGACTTGCTGATTTCCATTTACCCATGGTTTGGTACCCAACTCTCTATGGATGAATTGCAAAATCTCCCTTTAAAAGAACTGAGTTAAATGTAAAATATATAATTTTCCTCAAAAGGGTGATCTCAACAACCTCTATCACAATTTTTCATGCCTAGTTGGAAGTGTGTCAAGGTCTTTGGAAGGGAATAGAGGTATCTCTATCGGGGTTATGAACACTTGGATGGAAGCATAGTAATGCCCAAACCACTTCCCCCCATCTTTAATTGTAAAAAAATTTCCTTCATTATTTTTGTTTTTATGTAAATCTAAATTAGTACATGAGAATTCAAAATAAATGAATACATCACTTGGTTACACACATATATGGTTTTGATAAGATCATAGCTTAGTATGTCACTCATTCTTATTAAATGTATTGCTTACTAAATTATTATTTTTTTTGAGTAATAACTTGCATCAAATGATTTTTCTTCTTATGAAATTAGAAATTCTATATTTTTGAAATACTTAGGGTATTTCCTAGTAGGAGTCACCATTTGTTGTTTCTTCCACAACATCCCCCATTTTAGTTAGAAAATGGGGATCCTCTTTTGATTTGGAATTTGTTCTTATACTTTTTATCAGTTCATTATGGTTTATTGTTTATATTGATAATCTTAGCAATGTACTAAATTATTAAGCTACAAGTGATTGAGTGGGTTTACTTTAATGTCTTTGATTTTTTTCAGCTCAATCCAAGCTCTCATTTAGGAATACATTCATTTAATACCTAATTTTGCCTAAGTATACTACGTCTTATTTTTCTTGTCTACTTGTGTTTCAAAACACAATTTATAGCTTCTTGTCAGACTATTTCACCTTAGGTTTATGGAAATTATCTTAATTTTTTTATGTTTATTGATTATTTTATTGGGAATTTTGATCCATTTTTTATTCAATTTTGATTTGAATGGATAAACTTTTATAAGGTTGAACTTTTTAACTTAGTATTTTTTCATGTAAATGGATGAAATCCCATTCTAAATCAATCAAATTGCTAACTTTGTGCATAGTTATATTTTACACTTAGTCATTTTTTTCATCATTATTCATATTTATTTGAATTCAAATTCATATCCATTGGATTTAAAATGTAAGTCACTAGTTATGTTTCACATTTTTTTTGCAGGTTGGTCTTTGCACTTTATTTGACAAAACAATTATTAGACTTGGTGTTCAACAAAATGGATAGTTAGGATTTGTGTTCCACAAAATTATGTTATCAGACTTTGTGGTTAGTGGATTGAAATTTCCAAAGTCTTTTTAATCTTTGGGGAAATGATAAAGAAATAGTTGAAATAATTATTCTAAACAAATGTTTTGAATATTGAGCATAAAATGTCCAAGTTTTGAGTCTTTAAAAAATGTAACCAAAGTAAATCCTAGTAACATATTGAACTTTATTGTAGCTCATGGTGTTCTTAGACCCATTTTAGAGTAAATTTTTACACTTAGTTAATTTTTAACTTTTTCCCAAATCCACATGTCAAAATTTCACTCTATAAGACTTAGCCAATTTCATCAAAATTTGCCTAGGGACATGCACCATTTTTTTATTGCTTTAAAAGACTTAGTTGATTATTTATAAGGTTTATTAAAGGGGAGATGAATTTATCAATCCTCTAAGATAATTCCCAATTTAGAAATGGGATTCAAGATTGCTTTTAGGCTTCCAAGTTCAATCAGAGCTTGACAAAAATTACTAAGTCTTTGACTTCATGAATTTTTAAAAAATACTTTAGGTCTTCACAAAAAGTGTTTGGGGAAAATGTTGTGAATATTTTCACTAAAAAAAAGTTCCAAAAACAAAACAAGGTTCATATCTTTTGTTACATATCTTGTCCAAAATTTTATTCTAAATAAAAATTTAGAAGACAATTTTCATGCATCAAAGTTTGCATGTGGAATCCCATGCCATTAAAAAATGTTGAAGATAGAACTTATCAAGACTAAGACCAATACCTGAGTAGAAACTCCAAAGGTAGGTATGAAAAGCATATATATTAATTCCTCTTACACATTCTCTTTTTAAAATTCTTGTGCATTGAAGTGTTAAGGTCCTACACCTTTGTTGAATAACTAAAACTTTTATTCCTACTATGTAGGCTTAAACATGCACCCTTTATGAAAAATACAACCATGTGATGGAATAGTATGGAGGTCTACACATGAATGTCTCCCATACTCTAAGCACCAAAGATAGAAATGCACAAGGAGTATTTCCAAATCATGAAGAGTGAACTCAAAATTCCTAATCTTCTTGTGTGTTATTATTCAAGGATTTTCTCACACTAAAAATTTGAAGTTCAACAATGAGTCACATAGTTTTACTTTTGTGTTCCCATGTTTTGTAAGCTATGATCTAAACTATGCACCACTTCCTTCACTAACCATTAAAATTTATAGATATTAAGGATATAATTTTATGAAGGCAAGGAGGGATTTTAAAACACTTTAACATTTGTTTGAATTTCTTAGGAACTACATGTCAGAATTCCACAACACTGAACCTTTTTGAAAGTCTTTAAGACTTAGCCATTTTCTATAAAGTTTCTCAATGAATTCCACACTAGTAATGTTTTGGGCTAGTAGGATAGTGGGATAGTTCCATGTGTCATGATCCTAATGACTTGACATCTTAGACCCATCCATATGATTGAAAATAAGGTGGGAAAGTAGGTAAGCAAGATTCTTCGATATGTCATGATCCCAGTGACCTGGCATCCAAGTGGTGTCCATATAGTTTGAAGTAAGTGGGTGAGACGGATGATGACACATTGTAAAATAATACTTATCCATAGTCCTAGGGTGTTGTATGTAATGTTATCAATGTGTTAGAACCCCAAGTGAGTGGGTGAGTGGGATGATGCCACATGGCAAAATACCACTACTTATATTATATGGTAGTCTATGCAAGTAGATTAGTATGTCCAAGTAGTGGGTGAATGAAATGATTCCACATGGTGAAATATAACTTCACCACAAAGTGAATAGTTATCATGCACAAATGGAGTCATAAATCATGGAACTATAGAGATACCAAAGCTTGGTCCAATAGCCAAAGAGCTCAAAGCATCGAGCCCCTGAGTTCCCAAGATGCCACCTCATGGTGACATCCCAGAGCTTATGATCCAATAGGTAAGACCATTTATGGAAACAAATGAAAAATAATATAGGGATCATAAAGTGACACATGGTAATAATGGATCGAGATATTAAGAGCCCAGTTGAATGAAAAGAGGCCATGTGGTTTGGAAGAGGATGAAGGTAAATAAAGATAGCTAAATTGTGTGAATATCGATAAGCTTGAAAGTATCAATTGGGGCCCATGAATAAAAAACTAATTGTACCATGTGGGCAAAAAATAAGAAAAGTGAGAAGGTGCCAAGTGGAAGGAAACCTATCATAATGAAGGAACCATTATCTATGCAACCAAAAAGGCACTAGATTAAATTTGATGGCCCATCTATTCATCAAAACCATTAGAAGCTAAGATTCGACTATGCACCTAATTTGGTTCACAAAATTAAGTCACAGTCCAACTAAATCATGAATTATTAACATGGCCTATGTATGAAGATTAAGCATGCAGTATAAAAGACAAACTCAACCTTGAAGAGGCGTAACAAACAATTACATAAATTTTGGTCATGCCTTTAGTCTATCAGAGTTCTCAAGCTACCTACTTAACCACACTCCCTCAACCATATATAATCATTTTAAATACCTAATTAGTGGTAAAATTCAATTGAGTTATAACTCCCTAGTCTTACGTTCCTATATAAGATTGAATTTTTATTATAAAAAGGGCTAGATCCTTTTAATTTTAGCACTATAATAATAGACCAGACTAGTTGTTTCTCTCTAGTTAAGAAGATTAGTCATTTCCTTCCATGCATTTTACTTACTTTATATATTAGTTTATTGAGTTGAGGTTATTTAGAAGATTAGTTTAAAGTGCAATGAGCATTTGATGAGTCCTATATGATCCTTAATAGAAACATATTTAATATGAAAACTTTGTCATTTGATAAACTTGGTCTGCACATACATATGGTGACCCTATTTTACTCTTTGTCTCTACTACTTTATTCCACAAAATCCTACACCATCCTTAGTTAGATTTGTGCTAGTTCTTGTTCAACTAAAGACTAGTCAACCTAGGATTTATCTACTCAACCTAAAAAGGCTACCCAACATTAGAAAGTGGGCTCTTATTCTATTTTCTCCCTACCATTCTCTCTTTTTTTCTTTTTATTACTGTTAAATTACTTCAACTTGGTTTGTGAGTGGAAATCTAAGTTTAATGTATATATTGATTGCATTCTCTTGTTTATTATTACATATGCCCTATTTAACCCACGTAATAGTCATTTTAATTTTGAATCAATTGTTTATTCATATATATATATATATATATATATATATATATATATATATATATATATATATATATAGCATGCATTGAAAATAAAGATATTATGCCTAATTAACTAGTAAAGTGATATATATATATATATATATATATATATATATATATATATATATCACTTTACTAGTTAATTAGGCATAATATCTTTATTTTCAATGCATGCTGACTTGTTTAAAATATGAATCAAAGACCCTTGACATTGTATGGTCACAACAAGCCAATTGGATTATCGTACATACCAAGAATTGGTAACTAAGACCTTGGGGAAGGTTTTTTTATTACAAGAAATCCCTCCTTTTAGGAAAGGAAGGGAATAATAACCCCTACCTAATTTTTGGTTGTCTCAAAACCTACATCAAAAAATGCCTTTATTTTGAGCCTTTATTTGAATTTAAGAAGAAATAATGGATGAATCAATAGAACTAGACAAAATAATATTTGGGAAAGCTAGAGGAAAATCTACGATTGGAATATTTACACTAGAAATAAATGAAACAAGAGAAGAGAATAACTCACTTATATTATGTATTTGTTCCTTTATGAGGATTTTCCAAAAAAAAGAGTCAACCAAAGTTTTTTTTTATATTCTTTCCAATATCATGGTTTTATCCTTCTCCAACTCCACTTCTTAATCATTTAGGGTTACCTCTTCACTAGATTTAGGACTAGTGCACTAGTGTAGGTTCCTCTTTTTATACTTACTCCTCATTAATGGATTCCTATATGGTAGAGATACAAAAATATGACCTTTATTATATTTTTTTCCCTTGGAGGAAGTGGAAGGACCCTTAGTTTTCCTCTGGTAAGTGACCACATGGTAAGGGAAAGGAGAGGGAGATGGTGAAATGACTAAAGGGGATATAATGGTGGAAAGAATCACTATAGGTGGTGGTGAAAGAAATGTGAATGGAGTAAGGGATACCATAGTAAGGAGTGCTTGAAAATATACATCCTCACTAATGGTAGTGGATGGAGGTGGACTTAGTAGGGGTGATTGAAAATATGAAGGAACAACTAAAATAGACATGAAAGAAGCCTGTATAAACTCAGAAAGATTTAAGTTGAGTTGTAGTTTAAAGTGGTTGTAGAGGTTCCACCAATAATTTACTCTTATGATAATTTGGAGGAGGTGAAGCTTTCACCTTTGTATTAGTTCTTACTAAAATTATAGCAATAGTAACTAGAGATGAAGAGGACAAATAAGGATGGGGAAGGCCTTTTATAATTTCTCTCCTTATTTTAGGATTTGAATCCCTTTGGCTACTAGACTTTCCCTATTTTAAACATGTCTATTCTCTTGTAGTATAGGGATATTAGTCTTGCCCTTATGAAACCTATGGCTAATTTGGATTCCAATGATGGCTCCATGCTTTTTGTTCTTTTTCTTCCATATCTTTAGCTTGCTCGTAAGTAATTTGAAGATTATACTAAAGATCCTAAGCATAAATCATAAACATTTGTGTATCTTTCATTCTTATCCATACCTTAGTATTATTTGATGCATTCATAAGAACAACATCATCATCATATTCCTAGTGACTACATGAAATATTCACCTTCTTTTCTTTGAGTTCCCTAAGGTATGTCCTGATTTTCTTCCTAGGTTCCCATTTCTTGAATGGGGTCACCTTCAAGTTATAGTATGACCTAGATTTTAAAACTTGGATAAAATTTGGCCTAACCACAAATAGAATTTATCCAATACTGAAAGGAGTTTTATAATAATACACAAAATTATTTTAACCTAGCTCCTCATTAATTCTACTTTAAAGTTACAAATCCAACTCATGTTATATATTTTTTCTAGCACATGTTTTGGTAGGAATAGATGACATATTATTGTTCCTTAAATTATAATGAATACATATCTAGTGTGTTGGGTGAATATTTTGTCACCAGCTAATTGATGGGAAAAATAGGTTGTTTCAACCATATCATAAAGAGATTGATTGGCCAAATGTGCAGGTTTACCACATTGAAAGGGGATAAATCTCTCCTCTCATAAAGGGGAGGTTCCTTATAACTATGAGGTGCTATATACTATACATATGTATAAAATAACACTCAGGGGTAGAAAAACAGCATCCATCTCTCCTTTTTCAGAGATGTTCACAGACAAAGGAGAAATCTTGGTGAAATGATAGAAGGCACTTCTCTTTTTTCAGAAGTGGTCTGCAGCAAATAGTAAGAATTCTTTTTGGTAGTAAAAGTAACTATAATAGGGAATTGTAACACAGTAGGATGAAGTGTAGAAAAAGTATCCACCTCAATTGTTAAAGAGTGAAATATGAAGGACAATGGGGGCACAAAGTCATCCCAAGATCCTTTACACAAAGATAAACTAAAAACACACACACTAAAGACAATTGTGGCAACTCAAAGTCTTTCCATAGTTGGCTTCAGGGCACCTTCTAGGTTACTTCCACTAGTTTTGATTATTTAATTAAATGGACAAGAATGCATTCAAGAAACAGACATAAGAATAATTTACTCAACAACAAAAGCTATTCTAGCACAAAGTCTGAAAGGTCACTTGCTTTCTCATTCAAAAAATAAAATATGCTTAACAATTTGAGCTCAAAGTCTCAGTAATGCCTTTCAATTTAGACAGAGTTTTGCTTCTAATAACCAAAAGATATCCCTTGCATAAAATAATATATTACAATATTATACAGCTAATAAATACTTGGCACTTTATTTCATAGAATGGCCCATGTTGCATTCAATGCCTTGAATGCATTTCAAATTTTGTCAAGGGGCCATGTTAGAATAGGGCATCAGCCTTAACTATGGCATGCCAATTCATCTCAAATGTCTCCTCCAAAATATAGGCCACCTGGTCCTCCTCTTGATATCTACATAGGTATCCACTTCACCTTTACTTGATGGAGAAAAACAAGCCACGTCTTTGAGTGTTCACGCTCTCTGATGTCCACTTGGTAGACTATTTCACCAACTAGAAATAAATCTTACGTAGATATTTCTAGTCTTTCCCTCTTATGGACTTATCTTAATGCATTTTATCTCTTCCTAATGATTTGAGCTCTTAGGATATCTCTTCAGCTAGTTATTGAGTTTGTTTTCAGGTTTCATGCCATATTTGAAAATAAATGGGCATTTCATTACCTTGAATTCGACATCCGTAGAGATGTCACTAGTTGTTGGTCACTTGAACCACTTTGAACTTTGAACCTTTGAACCTTGAGATTTTATTGGTTTAATGGTTCAATGGTTTGGATGGTCCTATCGGCTCTTTGGTTCAATCACTTCCTTTGTTCAATCACTTTCTTTACTCTTCAGTTGAACCATCCCTTCAAACTTGTCTTTAGACTCTTCCACTTCCTTAAACCTTTGAACCTTTGAAATTTGAATCATTTTGGTTCAAAGTTCAACATTTCATTCTCTTTCTCTAAATATTTTGGTCTTTCAAAGTTTCTGGATCCTTTTCTTTTCTATTGAACTCGTTGACCCTTTAAACATTGAACTCTTTTGGTTCAAGGTTCAACGGTTCAATGGTTCATTCTTTTCTTTTTGAATCCTTATTTCATTTAAGTCTTTTGATTTTATTGAACTCATTAAACCTTTGAACCATTTTGGTTCAAGGTTCAATGGTTCAATGGTTTAACCTTCACTCTTTGAAGCCTTCTTTTCTTTAAACTTTTGAAGTCATTAAACTTTCTGAAGCAGTTGAACTTTGAACTTGCTGAAGTGCTTAACTCTTTAGGTCTACCGATGTCATTAAACCTTTGAACCCATTGAACCTTTAAACCTTTAGAGGTGGGGTTTAATGGTTAAATGGTTCACTCCATTTATTTGAAGCCTACCGATGGACCTTTTGGTTGAACCTCAATGTTGAACCAACCTTGAAATTGCCTAAGTGTTGGTAACTTGTTTCTTGGTGAGAGCTCGCCTATTGATGTTGTTGAACCTGTTGAACCTGTGAGTCCCTTAGCTAAAAAATCTTGAATAATTAAAGAATTGGAATGCTCATAACATTTTTTGAGAAGGTAAGAGAGAATTTTTTACTGAAGGACCAAAATAGTTGGTATGTTATCCCCAAAAATGAGTGATAGATTTTGGGAACAATAGCTGGCTCTAGTTAGAGAACTTCCATTGATTGTAAAAATAATTGAAGGGAGTAAAATCTAGAATCTCCAATTCCTTTAATTATGCCATTGGGATATGGATTCATGCTACCCAAAAATAAAGGTGCCAAAAAGAAATGAAAATGAACAACACAAAATAGAACTAAAGACTATACAAATATACATATGTACAACTGATGTCACCTGATACTTCAAGGATTAAAGTGTTTCAGATGCTACCCATTATGAGGTAGTGAAAAGGGCATGCCATATTGATACTTCAATAGGAAACTATTTTCACCATTGAGATGATGGATAGTGAACGAGCCTCTCCATAGGGAATCAAATTTCCCATGTATTCCCTTTGGTTCTCTTCTCTTGTTCCATAATAAAACTTGATCACAAGTATAAAGGTCATGGGTTTTTAATTTTTGGTCGAAGAGCTTCTTCACCAAAATTTGATGCATAGCAATTTATTCTACCACCATAGTTTTCCATTCATCTAGCTCAGTCAAGCACATGATCCTCTTATCAATAGAGATTTCATATGTCTAATCTTTGACCACCTTTGCCAATTTCAACACTGGCAATTCCAGGGTGATTGGTATCCCTACATTGAGACCATACAAAAGTTGGAATTATGACATACCTATCACCCTCTTGGGTGTAATTTTATCTACCCATAAAGCATCAACCAATGTTTTATGCCATGTTCATTGGTTGCCATCCAACAACTTCCTGATGATGGTCACCAAGTTATTGTTGCTCAATTCTGCTTGGACATTCCCCTGTAGAAAATAATTAGAGGAGTGAGAGAGGGAAATCCCATAGTAAAAATATAACTAATTAATATCATGGGAAGATATATAGGTTGCATTGTCTATCACAATCTTGGTTGGGACCCCAAACATGGAAATGATGTTTTCTTTGAGGAAATTGCATACTACTTCTGAAGTAGCATGCTTGGCTGGTATAGCTTCCACCCATTTAGTGAAGTAATCTGTGGCTATGAGGACATAATCATGTCTAGTGATTAAAGATGGGTTTACAACACCAATAAAATTGATTACCCATTACTGAAATGGCTCTTCTATTACTACTGACTTAAGAGGCAAATCAACTAACTTGGGTCTTCCGACAAACTATTGGCACAGTTCACATCTTCATACCCATTTGTATGCATCTTGAAATAGAATAGGCTAGTAATACCTAGCATGTATAATCTTATGGGTAGTTATAGGTGCAGAAAAATGTCCTATATAGGCTAGATTATGGAAGGATTCTAGAAGTTGGTTCTACTGCTCTTTATCCATGCAGTGAAGGAACAGTCCATTGAGTTTCCTCTTATATAGACTGTTGTTCCATAGGATAAAATTGGAAGCTTTTAAATTGATAGTCCTCTTTTCTTTATGAGATAGGTGAGTAGGACACTCACCATAGGTAAGGAAATGATAAATATTTGAATACCACTCATTTGTGGTAGAGACAAAGAAGACTGCTGGTGTGTCTTCAATTTCTACTTCTTCATGCCCTATTTATTTTGGTCAGTTATCAGAAATCAATTGGCAGAGACCCCTTCCCCATAAAAGCTTTGTTGGTTTGATTATGAGATCAAACTCTTAGATTTTAGTAATCCAATTGCCCCTTTTGGTTCCAAACTCCTGGTGAGTTAATATGGATTTGACTATGGTATCAAGAACTAGGGCAATAATGTGTGAATTCAAGATGTAAAAATGGAAGTGCTTTACTGCATTTACCACTACATAAGCATGCTTCTCTAGATTTGAATATTTTAGTTCATGAGCTTTGACAGGACAACTCATGAAGGATATGAGATATTCCACAGCTTCTTTATTCTATTGAACCAGAATTACCAAAAGTTTGTGCTCAAAAGCATAACTATACATTGTGAAACCTTTGGTGTAATCTAGATAAACCAAAATCGGGGCATGGGCAATAGCTATCTTGATGTCTTGAAATGCTAATTTGCCTTCTTTAGTCTAGCTAAAAGTGGCCTTTCCCTTCATCATGTCCAAAATGTGGTGAGTCTTCTCAGCGAACTCAGGAATGAATCTTCGTAGAAAGTTCACCTTTTCAAATAAAGAGTGAACTATAGTCTTACTTATGGGTAGAGTAAGCTCCTGGATGGATTTGACTCTTTCTGAGTCAATATTTATGCCTTCTCGGGATACAATGTATCTGAGAAGTTTTCCCTTTGTTACCCAAAAAATAGTCTTCTTAGGATTTAGAGAAATGCCATTCTAGTGACATCATTCTAGTACTTATTGAAAATGGTGCACATGATCAGGATGATTCTTGGAAAAAATTGTTAAATCATCAAGGCACACCATAATGAACTTACCCATTTCATGTTTGAAATCAAGGTCCATTGCTCTCTAAAAAGTGGTGCCAGCATTTATCAAGACTAATAGCATTCTACGATACACAAAGGTGCCCCAGGGTGTGGCAAAGATAGTCTTATGCTGGTATGCTTTACCAACTTCAACTTGATTGTATCCTAAGAAGCCATCTAACATTGATAACATCTTTGAACTAGTCACCATTTAAAGGACTTGATCCATGATGGGTAGAGGGTAGTTATCCTTTAGAGAGGATTGATTCAAGTTTCTAAAATCCACACATAGGCAAATTTTTCCATTCTTATTTCTCACAAGGACTATGTTTTGTAATCCATGTGGAATGATGGATTGGAAAAATTATTCTAGCATTTAGCATTTTCTATATTTCAAATAGAATAGTACCTGATATCTTTGGATTATACTACTGGGATTTTTGATTGTAAGGCACTGAATCACTGTTGAGAGGAATTTCATGGCAAATTTCTTTAGGCTTGAGTGACTTCAGATCATCATATGAATATGCCAAAACATCTATGTAATGGTGAAGTAGGGTAGAAAATTTGAGATTTTTCTTAGGAGTGAAACACTTCCCCCAATGTTCACCATCTTGGCATTTTCCTTAGTACCCAAATTTATTTGATCAAACTCCTGGGAGGAGCTTGAATCCATTTGTTTCTATTTGATGAACCTATCATGCTTGTCAAATAGTTTCTCAAGGGAAACCAGTCCTTTGGGAATTTTATTCCCTTTTAGCCGTAAGAATTCTTCACCTACATTTGAAATTGTTTCAGGGGCTGATTCAAGTTTTTAAGGTTCACTGCCTTCAAATTGAAGATGTTTGAAGCTATCTTTTTGTTCTAGAAAGGCAATGATTTGGTTGTCACCATTGAACACTTCCAATTTATTGGCATTATTAGACATACTTGGTCAAAAGACCAATTCGATAGTGTACATATCTCGCTTAAAATATGGGTAAGGAACCTAAAGAGTTGCAAAAATAGCTAATGCATCAGCTCAATCATTATATTCCTTGGGTACCACATAGATACTAAAAGCATCAAAGCTTTCAATTTGATCCCAAACTAGATTGTGGTAATGGCACAATCTCTCATTTTTGGTTTGGTACAGGTTTCAAACCTAGCAAACCACCAGCTCAACATCTCCTTTGGTGTGAAGGAGTTTGATGCCCTTGTCTTGAGCAGTCTTTAATACGAGTAGTAGTGATTCATATTTAGTAGTATTTTTGGTGTTGCTAAATTGTAGATTGTATGAAGAAGTAAAAATATCTCCTTGAGGAGATATTAGAACAATCTTAGCTCCATAACTAATAGAAGAATAACTGCTATCAAATTAGAGAATCCACACATTATAAAAAATTGACCTTTCCTTAGATTTTTCTTCATTTGGAGGAGAGGATTCTTCTGCACTTACACTACACTCTAGCAAGTCTTCTTCTATTTTGTCTAAACCAATTTTTAGATTGTCATCTTTAGAAGTTTTATTAGTTAGGATAGGAACATCTTATGTAGTTAGTAAGTAATTACCCATGCTTGAAGACTCAAATATAATTTGAGCTTTAGGGGCTAATGTTTGAGTGACAACATATTTAGCCTCCTTCTTAGGGAGTAATCTCTACATGACACCTTTAACCAAGATCCTCACTTCAGACAGGTCCATACTCAACTCACCACCAACATCCTTGCAGAAAATTTTCCCAAGAAGAATGCCATATGAGGCTGGGACATTGGCCACCAAGACTATCATCTTAATTCTCTTATCTGGGAATGTCACAAATGCAAATTAGGTATCCTTGATTTATCCTAGTAGTGGCACTTATTTGTTTTCCATGGAGAAACATCTCCCAAAGGTCTTGATTAGTGTGAGTCCAAGAGATTCTGCCACTTTGGTAGGCATGACATTGTTTAGACACACCTGAGTCTATGATACAATTGTTCAGATGGTGTCCATTTATTAGTAAGGAGATATAAAATGGTTCTGTCCTCCTAGGAGTAGCAGGAGGAGTAATGACAAGGTTATTCTAGGCGGATGTGGGAGTCAACTTTGGAATAACTAGTCTTGTAAAGATAGTTTTACTCTTTATGCACTGAACCAACTTATCCAACTACTCAGGGTTGGATTTTAAGAATTCAAATTCAGACATTTGAATTTTAGTTTTCTTCACATGGTCAATTATATCAAATGTCTAAAATGAATTAGAAATAGGGGAAGTTAGTTCATCCTTTTGGTTTTTAGGAGGGGGGTATTGATATGTGAAATTGAAGTTGAAGGTGAAGGTGTACTTGAGGTACTTACTTTTTTAGTGATCACTAGGTCCTCTAATTGAAAAGATAGAGGGGTTCCCTACTTAGCAATTAAAATTCATGGTTGAGATCGCTCCTCTATTTTTTCCTTATCAGCTTGCTAGGTTGACTAGTTTTAAGACTGGGTGAATACAACATATGATCCATCAAACACTTCACCTTTACTTCTGGGTTCATCTTGGTAATTTAAGAAACCAATGTTAGAGTTCCCAACTAATTCTTCTTCTCCCTCTATGAAGAGATTAACATCATCTTCATGGTTTAAATCAGGATGGAAGGAGAAATTAGATTCTATTTCAAGATATCCAACTACTGAATTGGTTGGAGGTGCTTCAATGGTAAGTTTCCCCTGTGTGGGGGGGGGGGGAAGATGATTTGGCTACCCTTGATTCCTAATAGCATTGCCTTGGTATGATTGATTGGTGAATGTCCTCCTTGGTATATCTCGGTACAAAGGAGTAGAAGACATTCCTTATGCCATTTGATTTCTAAGAGCTAACAACTCATTTTCTAGCTTTTTCACCATTAGATCAGCGGTGCCTATAGATGGATATTCAAAGGATGAATAAGATGTACCTCTATTAAGATCTCTCCTTATCTTTCCCGCTAACATGAGATCATCTTCCACCTTAGTAGCCAAATTCTGAGCTACAGCAAGGTCTATGTGGCCAACACGTCTCAATAAAAAACTCACTTTAGATAGCTAAGAATTGATGATGAAGCATTTTAGGAATCCTATTCCTCAACTTGTCAAATTTGGCAACGAAGTCCCTCATAGGTTCATGAGGCTCCTTCTTCATCTATGTGAGCTGGGATAGTAGGGCATGCACATCTTCTATAGGCTTGAACTTGGCTTCGAATTTGGCTTTGAGGGTGTTCCAATTAGTCATAGTCTAGGCCTGCAGATGATAAAACCAATCTACAATAGTGCCTTGTAATGTTTCTACAAACAACCTGACTGTTACCTCCTCATACTCTACACCTATTACACCATAGGATATGTTGAAGGCTGAAATATATTCATCAGAGTGAACTCTCCCATCACCAAAGAACTTAGGGAAATTCTTCCTTGAACTGTGAGGCAGTTCATGTAGAGGTGGAGTTACATTGAGTGGACCAAAAGAGTTACTCCAAGGGCCTTAAACTACCATGATTTGACTACTGAAGGGAGGGATAATAATTGATTAAGGGGTATGTATTGACAAAGCCCTACTAATAATAGAAATGGATGTTTTACTTGGTAATGGAGACCTAAATTTTGTAGGAAGAAAACTCTTGGTTTGTTAAAGGTGAGATGGAGAAGGAAATAGGTCAAAATCACTTTATTGTACTAACTCAAATATAGGGTCAACAATACCTTTAGATCTCTAGATTCTTATATACCATGGATTTTCTAGATTGTAAAGTAAAAATGGAAAAGAACTAGCACTACGTCAATTTGAAGCTTGAGGCTTCAAACTGCGTGTTTGATCCCCAGTAGAGTTGCCAAAAAATTGTTGGGTGAATATTTTGTCACTAGCTAACTGATGGGAAAAATAAGTTGTTTCAACCATATCATAAGGAGATTGATTGGTCAAATGTGCAAGTTTACCACATAAAAAGGGGAAAAATCACTCCTCTCATCAAGGGGAGGTTCCCTATAACTATAAGGTGTTATATATATATATATATATATATATAGACACACACACACACACACACATATATGTGTGTGTGTGTGTATACATATATATGTATACACACACACACACACACACACAGATATATACGTGTGTGTGTGTGTGTGTGTGTGTGTGTGTGTGTGTGTGTGCGTGCAAAAAATAACACTCAGGGGTAGGACAACACCATCCATCTCTCTTTTTTTAGAGATGATGTTCACAGACAAGGGAGAAATCTTGGTGAAATGACAGAAGGCACTTCTCTTCTTTTAGAAGTGGTCTGCAGTAAATAGTAAGAATTTTTTTTGGTAGTAAAAGTAATTATAACAGGGTGCTATAACATAGTAGAATGAAGTGTATCAAAAAGTATCCACCTCAACTACAAAAGAGTGAAATACAAAGGAAAATGGGGGCACAAAGTCATCCCAAGATCCTTTACACAGAGACAAACTGAAAAATACACACACTAAAGACAATTGTGGCAGCTCAAAGTCTTCCCACAGTTGGCTTCATGACACCTTCTAGGTTACTTCCACTAGTTCTACTTATTTAATTAAATTGACAAGAATGCATTTAGGAAATAGACATAAGAACAATTTCCTCAACAACACAAGCTATTCCAACACAAAGTGTGAAAGGTCACTTGCTTTCTCATTCAAATAATGAAATATGATTAACAATTTGAGCTCAAAATCTTATTAATGCCTTTCAATTTAGGTAGAGTTTTTCTTTTGATAACCAAATGATCTCCCTTGCATAATAAAGAGATTAAAATATAGTGGCCAAGAAAGACTTGGAACTTTGTTTCACAAAATGGCCCATGTTGCATTCAATGCCTTGAATGCATTTCCTATTATGTCAAGGGGCCATGTTGGAATAGGGCATCAACCTTAACTGTGGCATGCCAATTCATCTCAAATATCTCCTCAAAATTATAGGTTTCCTAGTCCTCCTCCTAATATCTACATAGCTGTCCACTTCACCTTTACTCGATGGAGAAAAATAGGCCACATCTTTGAGTGTTTGCTCTCTCTAATGTCCACTTAGTGGACTGTTTCACCAACTAGAAATTACTCCTACATAGATATTTTTGATCTTTCCCTCTATGGACCTCTCTTAATGCATTTTATCTCTTCCTCATGATATAAGCTCTCAAGCTATCTCTTCAGCTAGTCACTGAGTTTGTTTTTAGGATATGTGCCATATTTGAAAATAAATAGACATTTCATTACCTTGAATTTGATGTCCATAGGGATGTCACTAGTTACAATTGCTTGAACCACTTTGAACCTTGAACCTTTGAACCTTGAGAGTTCATTGGTTTAATGGTTCAACATTTCAGTCAATCCTATTGACTCCTTAGTTCAATCACTTCCTTGTTTCAATCACTTTCTTTCCTCTTTGGTTGAACCATCCCTTCAAACTTGTCTCTGGAATCTTCTACTTCCTTGAACCTTTGAACCTTTGAAATTTGAACCATTTTGTTTCAAAGTTCAATAGTTCATTCTCTTTCTTTGAATCCTTTGGTCTTTCAAAGTTTATGGATCCTTTTCTTTTCTATTGAACTCGTTGAACCTTTGAACTTTGAAATCTTTTAGTTCAAGGTTCAATATTTCAATGGTTCATTCTTTGCTTTTCAAATCCTTCTTTCATTTAAGTATTTTGATTTTATTGAACTCATTGAACCTTTGAACCATTTTGGTTCAAGGTTCAATAGTTCAACCTTCACTCTTCGAATCCTTCTTTTCTTTAAACTTTTGAAGTCATTGAACTTTCTAAAGTGGTTGAACTTTGAACTTGCTGAAGCGCTTAACTCTTTAAGTATGCCAATGTCATTGAACCTTTGAACCCATTGAACCTTTGAACCTTTGGAGGTGGGGTTCAATGGTTCAATGTTTCAATGGTTCACTCCATTTGTTTAAAGCCTATTGATGGACCTTTTGGTTAAACCTCAATGTTGAACCAATCTTGAAATTGCCTAAGTGTTTGGAACTTGTTTCTTGGTGAGAGCTCACCTGCTAAAGTTGTTAAACTTGTTGAATCTGCATGTCCCTTAGCTAAAAAATATTAAATAATTGAAGAATTGGAGTGCTTAGAACATTTTTTGAGAAGGGAAGAGAGAATTTTGTCTTGAAGGACCAAAATAGTTGTATGTTGTCTCTAAAAATGAGTGATGGATTTTGGGAACAACATAGTGTAACACCAATAATCCCCAATTTTTAAAATTTTTATTTACATGTATTGAGATAACCTAAGCATCTCGATGCCATAATTTTTTTGATACACAAGAGGAGATATTTCCTCAAATTCTCTAAATTTCAATGTTGAATATGTATATAAACATGAAAGAGTAATATTCATATATTATATTACCTAAATACTCTATTGAGGGTTACTATATCTCCTCATGTGTCTTATGGATTATGCCTAGGATGACATCTAGAAGGTGTGAGATCATGTAAAAATTTACACCAATTGGCCTTTGATTAGGACATTTATGTTTTTAACTTAAACTTATAACTCACCTCAAGGAAACCAAAATTTTTAAAGTTAAAATAATTTCTAGTAGATGGACCCATTCTACATTCACATAAAATATGCTCTCAAAACCATACAGTCTATTTAAGAGGGCCATAATTATCCTAATTCTTGATCTAAATTTGATAATGCAATTGAAGGAAATTCCTCCCTTGGGATTTAGCCACTAGCCCTTAACCAATCATTGTTTTAGTTTCCCATCAACGGTGTTATACTCAATCCAAACATTGGTCGAGACTTGGTTAGATGAAGTCTTGGTCCATGGAAGCCTGAGATACCTTTCAAAAGACCTACCATAAATAAACACAACTGCATTTTTACTTTTCCTAATATGTAAGATATCTCAATGAAATGTTCCATTTAAAAATAAACATCAAAATAGGTCCATATAAGGCATTACCTATAGTTTTTTTATTGATATATGGATATCTTATGTTTTAATGGTTATCAGGTCATCAATATATTAATTCTCATCTATAGATAATTGGTCTTACCTAGAGTAGGGTTCCATAAACTCTACTACATTCTAGAGTATTTAATAGTGGAGGAACTTGAAATTTATGACACCCTTGTCAACTATTGTGTCCCTATATTTAGTGCTCCTAGTGTAAGAGTACATTGAGGGGGCTTGAGGATGCATTTGATTTAAAGAAGAGTCCATTATGTTAATCTAATCTATGAAAATCCTTCTACAAATAGTCTCATTTTATCTTGGAAGTTTACTAAAAAATAATGGCTCTTTGGATGCATGAGGGATCAAAATCATAAAGTTTTATTGATAACTTGATGGCAAAATGACTAACTCTTAACTATATTTTTTCATATATTTCCCAAAAGTTTTAGTCTTGAATAAATTCACATGTCATCAATGTAAATAACAACCTTTTACGTTTATTCTTATTTTAATTTTAATGCACCAAATATCTTTGGTAGGTTCTATTGTTTTCTAGATGGAAACTATTGAGTAAATTTATGTGTCTAGTCATCACATTCTAGATATATTTAAAATTATTGTTTACTCTCTTCTTTGCCTTATGGTAAAACTTATTTATATATACTTTGATAGTACATACTTTAAATTGTGACACTTAACAAATTATTTTTCACTTGTGACTTTAGATCTACATATAATATTTATATAACCTTAGGCCATGAGTTAACATAATTATGCCACATAGAGCAACCTTGGGTTTACAGGGGCTCAAAACCATGGGCCTTTTGATTTTGTGTATGTTTGTGTAACAAAATGTTAACATATTAAAAAGTATTTGGGACTTGGAAGCATGGATCCAAGGTACCATTAGTTCACAAACTGAGTATATTTTATTTTAAATTTTAGGCTAATAAAATTGTGCCACTTGTCATTTTATTAAAGCTCAGAAGCTTCGAGGTATTATACTACAGGGCCTCGGTACCATTATAAATATACCATGTTTATTTATTTCTAGGTAAATAAAAATGTGCTAAGTGTATAATTCTTATATTTTTAAATCGAAGGACCATTATTCTACAAGAACTCATACCCATTATAAAATGTTAATCCTTTTACGGTTTTGGGTTAACAAAAGGGTTCTACTTATCGAATGATCAAAACATAGAAGCTCAGGACCATTATACCATTAAGTTTACTTTAAAATCTTTTAGGGTATTTTATAACATACAAATGCCATATGGCCTCTTCTTATATCTTGAAAACTTTAAACACACATATATTTTGTGAAAGATGAAGGATTTGTGTACTATACAAATGCCACCTATATAACTATTAAAGCTCAAGATATTTAAAGAATTAGAAACTTTTGTGAAGGGATAAAAGTGCCAAATAATGTGGTAATGCCACATATCCTAATTTAAAACATAATAAATTAACGAATGATCATGAATGGTTAACGAGTCTCTTTTGATAGTTCTGTAGATGTATAAAAAATAGGAAACACTAAGATGAAAACATTAGTCCTGTTAGTACAAATAAATTAGAAAATTATGAAAACCCAAGATTTAGGATAATTTAAAATGGTCATTCATGCTTTGAATTTCAAATTTCAATTTTTTTTAACTTTACACTTAAAATATAACCTTATAATTTTTAATGACTAAATCCATATCATGGATTCCTAAGGTTTAAAGGGTCCCTTAAATATTTTTAACTATAATAGGTCCCTAGTAAAAAAAACAAATGGGGTGTGTTATGGCATAATATATGGTGGATCATAGGGTAAAATACTCCTAAATATTTTGAGAACTTATCATCTGAAAAATGTATAATTACCAAAATTCAACACTACCAAGGGTGAATAACAAACTAGACCTTGAAACAAGCTCCTATTTCCTTAACATACTAACCCTTTCCATTTCTTGGATCTAAGTGTGTGACTTTTTGAATTCAATTATTATTATTATTATTATTATTATTATTATTATTATTATTATTATTATTATTATTATTATTATTATTATGATTTTCTTAACAAACTCCTAGACATATAATGTAGGTTTCATGTTGATTTCATATTTTATAACCATATAGTAAGGGATACCTAAACATTTCTTTGATACCAACTAGGCATCCATAGCCCCAACATAGATACCTCTAATTCCACTCAAAATATTTTTTTACTACCATCTAGGCATCCGTAACCCTAGTATAGATTACTTGAATCACCCTTATTATATAATTTTATATGATTAATCTTCTCTTGTATGTATGTATATATATATATATATATATATATATATATATAACACAAATAGAAGAAAGGTTGGGGATCACTATTGGATGGGTGTATGTATAAGAAAACTTATTTTAATCAAGAATTCTATGTCATTATATATCTAATTTTATGTGTATTATCACTCATCTAAGTTTTGGTATGTTATAGTGCAGTTGATCTTTAGAATGGAAAGTCTTTCTAAAATTTACATGACTATGTCAAAGTAATTATTAAATATATATTAAATTCATTCAATCAAATTAGGACCTAATTTAACCATAGTATATACCTTTACTTATGAATCTCTATTAAATTAAATATTTGTGATGACAAATGGTACATCCTTATGAATCATCCCCTTATTTTTTATAATTATTTTATAATATCCATGTAGGAAATTACTTGGTCTATTTTAAAATTTTAAAAACATAGTCTATAAATAATAATAAATAATCTACTAAAATAAAAAAACAATCTATTTAAATCAAGACAACTAATCTATTTAAATCAAGAGAACTAATCTATTGAGAGCAAGTGCAGAAAGTAGGAAGGACTATTCTTAGAAAGAAAGAAATTATTCTAGAATTTAGGAAATATAATCTAAAAGAAAAGTAATATAATATAATACTACATATAAAACTCTAATACTACATATAAAACTTTCACTTATAGTCATCATAAGGCATCTTAAATTGGAGAAGCCATGAAATAGTTCTTAAAAAATTATCCATTGACTTGAAAGGTGAGGTCATTACCTTGGAAGTGTTTCAACTAGAAGGCATTCTTACCTAGGATATATGATATCTAATATGGTCCAATCAATAAATAAATGAAATTATCATGTTGTGATTTCTTCTCATGTGATTTATCCCATAAAATAATAAATTTTGAGATCCTGAAGGCTTTGATCTTGGATCTTTTGTAAAACCATCTTTTGATAATATCTTAGTGTTTACTAAAGCTTTGTAGTGCCTCAATTATTGCATCCTCCATCTAGAATATTTATAATAGTCTATATGGTACTAATTATATCTTCTCCATGTTATTTTTAATGAACTAATATGTTGGTATCTTGAGATTAATAGATAATACTTGTTGTTATCCATACATCAATAGAAAAGGTGAAGCCTTGAGAGCTTGTTTATGCCTAGTTCTATCTACCCATAGTGCATATTTAAATAAGAGACGTTATTCTATTGGTTTGTCTTATGTTTAATTATTAATGGAATCCATTATATTCTTATTTTTAGACTCAACTACTCCATTTCCTCATGGGTATTAGTTTGAAGAGAACTTGATTATGATTTGATTGTAATAAGCCCATTCTGAAAATTTAGAAGATTGAAAAGATGGACCATTATCACAAACTAAGGAAATGGGAGTACCAAACCTAGTCAATATACTCTCTTCAAAAAATTTGATGATGTTAATTTCTATAGAATTATTTGTTACAATAGCTTCTATCCACCTAGTGTGGTAGTTAGTAATTGTGAGGACAAACTTATGTCCTACTAAAGAGCTTGGGTGTATCACCCTAATAGAATAGAGACCCCATTGGTCATAGAGATGTCCTTCAATAATCATATGTAAAAGTATGTTAAAATGTTATTTTATTTTATATAATACCTAAAAGTCATGACAATTCCTAACATTATTATGGGTGTCCTTCAAAAATAAGGAATAATAGTATTCCATCCTAGAATCTTATGAGTTGTGTTTCTTGAGGGATGCCCACCAACTATATTTTTATGTAAGTTATTTAAGGTATATATAGATTCTTCCTTTCAAATTAATCTTAAATAGATGATATCATAGTTAATCCTATACATTACTCCTTTATTTATCATGTTATGAGTTTATTTGAGTCTAAATACTCATCTTTACTTTTTGTTTAATTCTAAAGGATAAGTGCTTATGAGCAAATAATGGTTGATTTTAGTGTAACTCTCACCACTAGTCACCTAAGTCTCATTAATATGTTAAATAATAACTCATGGATCAATATATATCATCCTTTGATGATCCCCTTGATTTTTAAGAACATAGATGGCCTGATTTCAGGGTCAAACTCTTGGATTTTGGTCATCCATTTGCCTCTTCGTTCACCTAGTTCATTTTGGTCAAGAATCAGCTTGATAGTAATATCCATAACAATAAAATATGTTTTGTTTCATAGAATATATTACATCAACATTTTAACAAATTTAATTAGGGTATAAATATACTTATCTATCATATATTATTTTTGTAGACACCTAATTCTGGCCACAACTGGCTTCCAACTAAACTTCAGATTGATTCCTAGCAACCATTGAAAATTAAGCCTAAAAATCACTAAACATCCCAATTTTTTTCATTTATCATTTATAAAATCCTATAATCATGTTGATGCATCCTATTTTGGATACTATCCCATATGGAACAATAACCTCTCATGGATTCATCCCTAATCACCTTATGACATAATAATTGTCAATTTGGCCTATGGACCCATTAGGTGGGGAACTTGATCAAATTTTGAAAGATCTAAAATTCTAATCAAATTGAATTAAAAAATTAATAAAGATTAAATAGTTAGTTGAATTATCCATTTATAATTAATGAATATCTAAAAGTGAAAATTCCAAAAATCAAAATATCAATCCTTTCATCATTGCCTTTATGTGTTGTCAAGCTCTTCCAAAATATCCTAAAATATCTAATTTGAGAGCCATTACTAGTAATTTAAAATCATAATTACATGAAAAATTTTAAATAAAATTGATTTATCCTCAACTTACCTAGGGTTAGCATTAACCCATTCCATGTTTAAACTCAACCTTAACTCACCTTGGGTGAGAATTAACTTTTGAGGTTATAAATACAAGACCTTGCCTATTGAATTCTAAGATATTTTAGTGAAATGTTATTATGCAAAAATATATTCAAAATGTATTTTAAATGTAATGTTATAATGCCTAAATTCCTTGAAATTAGTGTTACCATGCTCAAATATTAAGCCAAACAATCAAAACCAAGGTTCCAAGGAAAGGTGAAGCCAACAAATATCCATTGATTAATATGTATTGATACACAAGCTGAAGAAGCCATTCAAAAATTCATCTTGGAGATACAAGGAAGACAAAGGAATTATTTCATTTGTGTTATAGTTGCATTTCCATTATATTCTTGTTACATATGCTCTCCCTATTGTCTAGGCTAGAGGTGTTAGGATTTTAGTGTGTTAATTTTTATTTGTTTTATTGGACTAACAATAGACTAACCCCCACCCCATATATGTATTAATTAACCACATTTTGGCATAATTAGTGGGACTTTCACCCCAAAATTTTGTTCAAAGGCCTTTTAGCACACCCCTCTAACAATTTTCATGTAAAAATTCAATCTTGTTGATTAAAATAGGTGAAAATTGGAGGCTCAAGGACATTTTTATGGAAGTCATGGAGTTGCTCTATGCATTCATATTTTTACTCTCTATAATAATGATATTAAAAAATATATCTACTATTATAGTCATTAGTTTGTCATATGTTTGGTGATATTATCATAACTTTTACATTTTTGTGCCTAACCGTCATAATTTACTAATTATTTATGTTTGATAGGGAAGACTTGTGATATTGAAAATATCACAACTTTGCGGTCATGATATTGACAATATCATGAATTTACAAGTAATAGTATTCTCAAAACTCTTGTGATATTACAAAAACTTCTATAAAATTTCTTAATCGCTAGCAATCAAGAACTAACCATTTCATGTTATGGGTTAAGCTACATTATTTTCCATATTTGTATAATATTGTGATAGTGTGACTCCATGAGTAGTGATATTGCCTTTATTTATGAATTATTGTGTTAAGGCTAGAAATATTGTGTTAACTCTATGTTTTATAGGCAAGTTGATGTATTGAGCTAACAATTACAATTTTGTAGGAAAAGTCATGGTATTGCTCTATATTTCTATGGTTTAAAACTCTATATAAAATTTTGGAAACCTAAAATCAAGATCTAGAATGTCATTTGTTCACTCATGATTTTATTCTAACCATAAAGACTCCCTAACATGTTTTTTAGGACCCAAAATCCAAAATAATACATTTAAAACATTCTAAGCTGCAAATTTCACATTTCAAATTGGTGTTTTAAAAATCCTTTTGCTTAATTCATTTTCATTTTTTTAAAGTTTTTTAAAAAATTCCAAGGGGCTCAAACTTCATCACATATTTCATTGTGGTGCTATAAAACTAATCTCTCACACTAGTTACACACTCACAAGAGTTTTTCATTTTATGCTTATTTGTTGAAATTTTTTATTTAAGTAAGATGAGTGATGCATGTATACTTCCCCCATACCCTTTAGGGAACTTGGGTGATAAAAAATGATCATTATTTACCTTTGTATCTTTAGTCCAAAAGTGTGGAAGGAAAATCACCAAGGCCCTCCCCAAAATCCATATGATTTGGGTGACTCAAAAATCTACCCTAAAGTCCTTCCACTTGTCTTAATTTTTATGCATATTTTATTATGAGAGAGATTTCATCGCCTCCTCATGGGTTCTCTAGTGAAGCATTGACCTAATAATTCATCTCGCAAAATCATTTCAACCCCACTCTATAGTGGGGTATATAAATTTAGGGTGACCTACTATGAAACTTATTTTGAGTGGTTAAAATAAGCTCCATTAGTTGTTCTCAACCTCAAAACATAGGGTTAACTTGGACATCACACTACACTAAGAAATTGATAGATGTAATGGTTGTGAAAAGGATAAATTTTTCTTACAACAATCTAGTTAGCATGGATCCAAGTTATGTGATTGTATATCTAGTGTTTAACACACATGGGACAATCTATAAATTAATGAATATTGATAGTTTAGATCAACCCCACTTGCCTCAGACATATTGTTGATGTAGGGAAATTAGCCCAAATTTTCATGTCAACATAAAAACTATTGGGAGAAAATGGGGCCTAAAAACCCTAATTTTGATGTGATTTGTACATTTTAGATTAAAAATTTAAAATCCTCACAAAATAAATTATATAGATAATACAATTCAACCTTGTTAGTTGTAGGATTTAGGATGTTACATTTAGGTGTTTGGGTTTTGAGTTTAAAATATTTGTTTGTCATACTATGTCAAAAAACATGTCTTATTTATACATCAATCCTTTGTTTGAAGTGGTGTTATGTCATCCATTTAACACCGCACTTTTACCTTAATATTTTTCCAAAACCATTATGTGTGTCACTTGATTTAAAAAGGTGTCATTATGCTACCTAATTCATTCCAAAAAAAAATTTACCTTTGAGTCTTGGAAAAAACATTTTCCATACCTTTAGAACATGATAACATCATTATGCTAATAAAAATTATTCAAACACTTATTACTTTGTGTCTGAATTCCAATTTTAAAACCAAAGCTATATGTGCCTTTTATAATCTATACATAGTACAGTTATGTTATTCATTATTGTCTAGCTTGTTGTCTATTTTAGAAATCCTAGTTTTCTAAGTTGAGTTAAAAATTAACATTGACAAGTTCATATCTGATCATTGATTGATTTCTACATATGCCTTATGTAATTTTGGCCTAGACATCGATCTTTCACTTTTAGTTGTGTAATTAAGGTTATTTCTTTATTCAATTTGAAAACTATTTTTGTGCCTAGATTTGTTGAAGTAGTCTATCTTCGATGTGCCTAATTTTTTTATGTCTTTTTCCAAATGATTATGTATATGTTTAAATTATGAATGCCTGGTTTGTGTCAAAGTGTTTTAAAAATTTCAAATTAAATCTCTTTCCTTTTAGACCTTATTTTGTTTAATGTCTAGATTTTGTGCCTTTTCTAAAAGACCTAGTAATACTTATTTTGAGCCTATATTTTATGCCTTATTTTCCAAAATACATATCAAGACTTATTTTGAGCCTATCTTTTGTGCCTTATTTTCCAAAAGACCTAGCAAAATTTGTTTATTTAGACCTAGTTTAGACTTGTTTGAAACATTGTGTACCTATGTTTCGCATTTCATTTTTCATTTCATCCACTAGACCTTTTTGTGTAAGACATTTGATGTTAGACACTTGATGATCAACTATTTTAGACCAAGTTTTATCACAATCCATTTAGGAGATATAAATCCATTTCTTAGACCAAATTTTGGACTGTTTATCCTTTAGACATTATTTTTAAGAGTTTATAGAACTCTAGGCCTATTTTGGCAAAACATTCATCATTGAATTAGAAATGTCTCATTATACTCATATTAGAGCCATGTACAATCCAAGTTATGATAATTTGGTCAAACAAGATGACTTTGTTCAAGACCCCTATGGTGAAGGTGTTGTTTTTGGGATAGATCCTTATCCTCCTTACACTACTCAATCTGGGAAACAAATTCAATATTTTTTACTCCACTATCTAGTTAACATGCCTCCATATTCAGAGAAGGACCAAGAGAAAACCATGTATTATCTTGATAGTGTACAATCAGTTGTAGACCAAGTTTAACAAAAACCATATTAACTTATGATGTTATTGACATATGATCCCTTATTTTTTTTATCATCACTTTATTGAAAATAAGGATGAATTTTTATTCATATTCATTGAACTATGGGCCATGTTTTTGGTAGAATTCCCCCAAAAAATTTTGCCTAGTCTAGTAAGAGTGCCTTTCAACATGTCTTATTATCAAACCATTGAACATGCCTCTTCTATTAATCTTTAGGTGCTCATGCTAATGTCATATCAAGTCACAGATATGATAATCATAGGAAAGGGCCTCATGGAGGACCATTTTATACAAATATAAAAAACATATCAAACCTATTTGAACTTAATGCAAAATTTTAATACCATGGCCATGTCAAACATTCCAATCATAAAATTAGCTCCTTCAACAAGATTATTAATTGAGTTGACCAGTCATGATAATTTGAGTATAGACCCATTTATACAAAGCACTTCCATTGGTGTCATGTTAAATGCCCCATCTATTAAAAAAGTGTCTACTAATTGTAGGTATAATAATGTGCCAAACAAGGTGGCCTACATGACAATGTCATCCAATCTAGGCTAAAGTGGTTTAAATGAACCAATAACTTGTCTATAACAAGTGACTTTAGTTAACACCATGAGTGGCTCACAATCGCATAGGGTAGGGATTCGTATGCCCCAACCATAAGAAGTTACCTATAATCCTTAACCAATTGATTCATCAAGAAAAAAACCACAAGGATTAAGTAATAAAGTGTTAACTAGTGCCTTTCTCTAATAAAATGTGATAAATGCTTATCCATCTCAATAGGTGATGACTAACATTCCACAACAATAGATAGAGTAAAATATGCCATTGTAGTAGAGTTAAAACATTCTGCCACCTCAAAAGGGGAAATAAAATGTTCCACCTTGATAGGTAGTGACATGTATATCTAAACAGTCATAGACTAACATACCTTTACAATCACAAACATTGTCTAATCAATAATGTATGTCCATTGGTCAAAGACAAATGATGAATTATTTACAAGAATCTATTTCATAATATATGATCATGTAACAAAGAGGTACTACTATCCAACAAGTTCCAATTATGTAAAAATTTCCTTTTATTCAAAGCATACCACAAATCTAATGACAAGGCCTTGGTCTATGACAAGTTACCCTTATTCAACCAAGTTTGACTAGTCAATAACAAGTCTCTATTCAACCTCAATAAGGACAATAGTTTACCTAGATCCATATCCTTCCATTGAAGCCACATTTATCTCAAAACTAAGCCTATATACCAAATCCAAACCAAAATATTGCACACAACATATGCAATTTCAAAAAGTCATCCTAATCTATGGATGCATATTTCTAGTCGATTCCCTAACTAAGCCAACATTCCACAACAAACCATGCCTCCATTATACCCTGGTCAAGGTAATCTACCTTTCACTACCTAGCCTCCACCTTAGGCCAATGTTTCATATAGTTTATTGTCATTAGAACTTTAGGAGATGAAGGATGAAATTAAAACCATTCAATTATGGAAATAGACCAAGAATTTCAATCTAGATGATGTGTGTTCCTACCAATTCAACATTGAGTATATGCAAACATCATTTCCTTTAGGGTATGGACCATAAAATTTTGACAAATATAAGAGTAAAGGAGACCCTAATTCCTAATTAATAGAATTATCTTTTGCTTATTATCTAGTGTATTATAGTGACATATACCTCCTCTTATTATATCCTTTATGTTTATCAAGATAGGCTTTGGATTGGTTCTTGAAATTTCCATAAAATTTAGTATCTCATTTTTAAAACCTTTCATAAAAATTTGTGAATCATTTCTCCCATAATCTCAAATATAATATTTTCTTGCTAGATATTTATTGAATCCAAGAAGAAATATGGTGAAATTTTCATAAGTTATCTATAGTGATGGAGATCACTTGTTAGTTATTTCACTCACAACTTACTAGAAAAAACAAATATTCATGTTTACTAAAAATTTACACAGTGAGATATCCTATCATCTAGAGTTACAATGTGCACATGCCTTTAAAGAGATCAATGATAAAGGTTTTTTAATTGAAAAATACCTTATTAACAAAGTTATTATCAATATTACCCCATCAAATCAAAATTAGAATCAAAACCAAGGAAAAATCCAAAATTAGAACCAAAGCCAAGTCTAAGTGCAAGCATTAACACTAGCCTAGGATAGTAACTATGAAAAATAAAATCAATAAAATCACAACAAGAATGTTTTTGGAAATGGAGTAACTAGTTTTAGTCACGTGTAAATTGTATAAACATTTTCTACTTAGCCTATGTCACAAATGCAAATTACTCCTCATCAGATACCCATCCAGGAAGTATGACCTTCATAGAAACCTAGACTTGCTCAATAAACACAACAACCATTACCTTTGCAAACCCATCCTCTAAGGATAAATGTTCCTACTCATAAAATATTCATCAACCTTGGAGAACATATTGAAGCTATTTTTTTTAATCTAGCCACTGTTAACCTGATTATTTGGCCAATACCTATTGATGCACTTAATGTGCTCCTTATGTCACTAGGGAACTAGGGGAAAGTAATAAATCAATTTTAAGTCCTATAAGACTCAGGGATTGATTTTCTTAAACAAATAATAATATAAATAGAAAAATAGAAGAGATATGTCCACCACTTAAAATTCTACAAGTAGACCCTATTCTAAGGACAATAGATTATACACTGAAACTTTATTTATTGTTAATCTTTATGAAATTGATCTAAACTTTTCCAATTATTTCCCAAACACTAAAAAACCATGAATATATATATAATCAACTAAAAAAAAGTGGATAATTGGGTAGATCTTAGGGTGAGTAGGGTAAGGCATAAAATGAAGTTTGTTTTAGATCATTAAAGGTGTCATTTCTTCCAACTTTTATGATAATAACATAGAAAAGTAGCATTCACCAACCCTAGTGTAATACTCAAATATAAATGAACATATTTGAAGCCTCAAAGGAAAATAAATGCATATATATATATATATATATATATATATATATATATATATATATATATATATATATATATATATATATATATATATTTCACAAAATTTACTCATTGAAATTAAATTTCATAAGCACATTCAACTACAAATAAGATAGAAAGAAAGCACATATACTAGCAGATTTGTTAGCCTAGTGTTAAACTCAAACTAGTAGATACATATGTTGATATTATTTAAAAAATAGTGAGCATAAAGGAAACCATTAATTATATAAATCATTAGAAACATAAATTATAAACCACATAAAAACTCATTTAGACAATCTCATGAATTCTTGGTTCTTTTGAATTAATTCTATAATAACTATTCCTATTTACAATGAGGGGGAATACCCCTATATATAGGCCTCAAAATTTTCCTATACAAGTTCAAGCTAGCCCATTAAAAGATGAATAAATACAACCAAGTGGAAAATATTCCACATATTACAATGGAATATTCTAAATTTGAAATTATAAAACAAAGCTAAATATTCTTCAAGGTCCTAGAGGAGATTGTTGACCAGCTTGCTACAATCTTTATTTCTCCACCTATTCATTTATCCAATTTTCTATGCATGATAAGTAACCCTATTTAATCTATCCAAAATATAGGATCATGGGATAAAATAGGTTATTCATCTCTTAAATGAGCCTACCATGCTTTTCAAGTATAGGTCTTAGTGTTTTTTTAATGGTCATGGCTCTCTCTAGCCTTTGGTTGGTAAAAACCATAATGTTGATTACCTCAGTTTTAGTCTTTGCATTATCAATGTCCTAGAAATTTTCAATAAATACTTTAATTTTTTCCATGAATTCTTGGTAATCCATGAAGGTACCATTAGGTTTGGTCATCCTAGTGACCATGGCATCCTTAAACAATAGGAAAATATTTAATTTTATCTTCTCTACAGATGTAATCACATCCTTGACCTATTCCATCCACCTCTTCAATATCCTCCTTCTATTCATCATGATGGTCTATGATGGGATGATGTCTTTAAGTGGTAAAACATTGATGTTTGTGAACTTGTTTTTCCTTGAAACTCTAGATAGATTTTCCAACTTGGAATCATAGAGTGAATTTTTTTGGTCAAATTTAATGACCACATTATACTATAGAGTCATGTATTCCTATCTTATCTTCATGACCTTGTAAAGATTGAATATATTGATGACTACATTGATTACCTAAACAATAGTATTTTTTGAAACTCTAGTCAATGTTTGTTCCATTATTCTCTTCATCTCCTACTACATGTCTTTCATCAATGCCACGATGGATTCTACATTGGCTTGGACCATGAACACAGGGTCCTCTACATACTCATCCACTTAGCATGGGTCAACCTTCCTCTTCTTTATTAAAGTGAAGAGAGACTCTTCACTTTCATGTGACACAACTAAGATATACTAGGGGTTTTCACCCTATCTTATCACCACTCTCTTCATTGTGCCTATAACAACATCAAATCTCATGCTAATTTGTGGTGCAAAGAGGACTACCTAAGGCCTCTCTTGTCTATCTACTTGTATAATGTCTATAAACTAATTTGGGATAGTATTAGGTATTACCTTTGTTATATATGGCTTAAATGGAGTTTATTAGGTAGAGGTAGAGGGTAAAGTTGTAGTAATAATGTATGGTAAGCTTGGTGGGTTCATATTCCCATGTGTATCAAATAGAGTTCTCATAGGGCCCATATTTAAGATAAATGAGGGAAATATCAGAGGCACACTCACCTTTATAACTATAGAAATATTGAATGTGGATGTAGGAAAAGGTGTTTTTGGAAATGTATTTCTTTGAAATGGGACTTAATGGCCTTGTAGATGCATGGGAACTAATGGTGAGTGATGCACTAGTTATTGTTTCCTGGGAAGGAGTGGAACCTATAGCCTAACTAGCAATAGTACATTAGGATCTTGATGAAGGTATAATATTTGTAGTGGAATGGGAAATGAAGTGGGAGATGGTAAATACCAAAGAAATACTATATTAGCTCATGCTAGTGTCAACTAAAGGTTGAGAAGTGGTAGTTGTAGTGACTGATGATATTGAAGCTGGTGGGGGCGAAATGGTAGGAGTAAACATCGAAACAAAAGTATAAGTAGATGTAATTGTAATTGGAAAAAAAGTAATTGGGAATGTACTTACATAAAGATCTTATACTTCAAGGGTAGCTTGAGATGTGTAACTGGTAATATAAATAGTAGTGGTTTTGGGCCCCCTTTTCCTCTTATAAACATTCTTAATGTTACTCCCAACTAGCACTTACAATTATTCTAAAGAGAGATTAATACCTTGTTATAATTAATTAAGGTCAATGGAAGTAGGGTTAGGTTGGGATAATATTTCTAGATTATCTCCCATGGTATATGTAGATATTAATGTGGGCCCTTAAGAGGGGTTAGGCTAGCTACTAGATCCTCCTTGCTCAAAGCTTAGAGGTAGGTCCTGACCACTTGAAGTAGCAAGTAGTGGATATATAGATGGATTATTCCTAACAAGAGGAAAATTATATTATTATTATTATTATTATTATTATTATTATTATTATTATTATTATTATTATTATTATTATTATTATTATTATTATTATTATTATTATTATTATTCATCCTACCCTTACTCATAATCAACATCAAACATGATACCATGATTTGGTGGTGGCTAAGACCTAACAATATCTTCCTTTTTCTTCTCTATCTAGTCTCATCTCCAGTTCAATGTTTTTATTTATAGTATTCCAGAGTACCACTTCATTGTTCAAATCATCTCTATATATCCACTAATGAACTTATTATTGATGATTATACTCGATTGATTCATCTTTATTGAATTTGAAAAGATGTTTGAAAATAACATTGTTAATATCATATGCTCTAAATTCATCTTTAGGTAATAGGTATGAGCCCCTATGCCTTGTAAATATATTAATATCATGATATTTAGTAATTTTGGTCCTCCCCAATTTGTAAGGAAACTTGTGGGGGGTTAAATTATTCTTGTTTTTTAGGACTCCATCAACCCCATGCAAATGTTTATAGGCCATCTCTTCTTTAGCCAGTTTCATTAACACATACCTTGGTAGTGTAAGAGGGGATAACATCAATCCCTCTATTTTATTGACTATGCAGTCTAGGTATAACTAGTAGCTACCCATTTATATTAAGGTTTGCCTAAATTCAATGGGAACCCTATGCATCTTGCATTCAATAATTGAATTATAAACCACTAGGTAGAACTCTTATATAATTACTCTTATGTTGTATCTAAACCAATAAATGTGCATTATAGAGAAAATATAAGGCACATCCTCTTGTCACTTAGGAGACCATAAATCCTTACCTAGTTGAGAAGTTACACATATTACATCTAGCAAGTACCTCTTCATGAAAAAGGGGCCACCATTATTTCAAGTGTCCTGAATCACATATACGTAATTGTTATTGATAATTTCCCCTAGTGGGGGAATCTATTGTTCCTCTAAGATTATTTATAGCAATGGAATAGTCCTTATGTCCACATATGTAATATGTGGATTGATAAATAATCTATTCAAGAGGGCTATTCCAATCCTTATTCCTTTCCTAAATTTTTATATGGGAAAGTTTCCTTGATCATCCATGAGAATGGCTCCTATTGGGTCAATCACCCATGAAGCCAGGACCTTTTCTAGGGAGTGCCCTTCATACTAGTTATCAATAATGACTTGGTTATACTTAATTTATGGGAAGGGAAGGTCATAATATTTTTAAAAGCTTGGTTTTGTTATGAAATAAATTAGGAGCCCTTAGGATATTGACTTGAACATCTTATCTTCACACTTTGATCTCCCAAAAATACCACAAGTTGGGTCTACTCATGGCATGACCTTCAACTTAGATGTGGCCTTGTGGAGACCAAATACATTGATTACAAGAATATTTGAAGCTAGTTGGATTATATGAGGCATGGTATCATCCTTATCAACAACCCTAACTACTTCCACATTGAAACATATGATGATATAATGCATGTCACCAGATGTTATGGCTTTAGGAATAAATTTGGTATCCTTGAAGATAACTAAAGTAACATACTAGAATAAAAATTCATCATTTCCAAAGGAACTACCCCTATTTGGAGTATAGGGACCTATTTGTACTATATTATATAATTATTTAGGTAGTAATCAACATCTTTGTATCCTTATACAACTTTCAAGATATGATAATGGTGGTTGGGAGTGTAATTTATAAAAAGATTGAGATTTATTAAAATATAAGAGCACAAACAATAGAGAAATAAAATGTGTAAAGATTTTGGAATGAAAATAATAATAACATTGATTGTGTATCCTTTTGAAAGATCACCCTGATTAATGTAATGTTGATGGTGATCCTAGTTCATGTTATATTAATGGCAAGTTTATCAACCTTGCATATATTTAAAACAACTTCAAACTATTGATTTTGGTAATTAATTTCACTAGAATTCAAATTTATCTTTAATTAATCTTTGATTTCCCACTAATTTTAGCTTTAAATCTAGATATTTCCACCTTTTAACACATGGATACATCCTCAAATCTAGTTAGGTACTTGTGGGCCCTGAATATGACTATGATGCCGAGTTGGTGTGAAGTTTAAACATGTGGAACTTTTTTATTTCCTCATGGATCCTCAAAATGCAACTTTGCATGATAACTCCCTTGTATCTTGCCACATGGCATCTTTCAAATCATATCAAGCTCTCAGGTGGTGATTTTTAGTTCTAATTGGCTAGAAGAATGCCACATATCTCCATTGTAGGGAATCATAGATTTTTCTCTAGGTGTCACTCTTAGAAGGCTCTCAGATAATTATCGATGACTTAGTACTAATCACATGTATTGGGTGGAGACATGCATATCTCTCAAAGGAGATATCATGGATTTTAGATAGAAGCATCAAGGGAATGACATGAGGCATCATCACATAGGTATAAAAAGGACACATGTTATTCTTGTAGGTTTTTGTTTGTTCTTATACTAAGTTTTATTTTTGGAAGGTGCTTTAGACAGTTGTATATCATTAAGTCTTGATTAAATGGCTCAAGTGTAACCCAAATGTCTACCTTATGATATCTCATCATATTTAGATGGATGCAACATGGTACAAACATGATGTTACGTCAAATTAACCCAAATGGAACACACATAAGGCCATTTGGGTTTGACTAGTTGCCTTTCAGACACATGAAGACATCTCATGGGCTTCTAAATTGTGGTAGGATACATGGTGGCTCAAATCAAAAGGGATTACTCATGGGGGATAAGATTATAACATGTACCCCTATGATATTAATTATAATGGATATTTTTTTCCTAAAATCTCTAGATGATGTCATGTAGCTTGCAAACTTGGTAGATTTTCTCCATGTGTCTTATATAAGATGTGATGAATCTTTAAGGCATTATGAAGCCTAGTGAGGTGGATGCCTATCCTTTACGCCATGGTCTAAATTTTGATGTCTTGTGATTAATAATCAATTATAACTTTAATTTAACATCCTATAAGGTCAAGTTTGAAACTAAGTTAGCTTCTTGTAAATGTCATAGCCAATCTTAATAAAATTTAAACAAGTTTGAAATTGAAACTTTGCAATGAAATGCCTCAAACACAACATAAAGTTAGTTCAATAAAATCTAGTGAGGTTTTTTGAATTCATGTATATTAGAGAGTCTAGTTACACTTCCTTAGCTAGAACCTATCTACATATCATCAAACCATCAATGGTTAATAATTCATTACTAAAAAAACCTGAAGAAGACTTGTAATAATTTGAATATTTCTAAGTACAAATATTTATTGAAAAATGAATGATTAAATTTTTTTTGTAGAAGCACAAGTAATGGTAAATTAAATCAAAGTTATGTATTCAAATGATTTAATATGTTTAGCATCTTAGGCACTTTTGAAAATTAAGGAAAGGAGGGTCCCCATTCTTAGAATAGGGGAATGTTAATCATCAAAAAATGGTAAACTCTATGAGGAAATTTAAAAAAATATTAGAATCTAGATATTATATCAAATATAACTAAAAAATTAGTTATCTCATTATGATCTTAAATTAATACCAAAACTATATTTTAGAACTAATGAAAGCCCATAGGTTTGAAATAGTGTTTAAACCTTATGGACAATCACACTATGTGTGTGCTTTGAGGTTCTTTAACCATTGCCATAGGGTTCATAAATGATAAATTTAAAAATTAAAGACATCAAACATGAAATTACTTAAGCATTCTTTAGATTTTACATAATTATGCTCTACTTATTTAAGGATGACTTGGGCATTATTCTGCTGCTAGCTAGATGTCCATACCCATGATAGAGATACCTTTGGCTAGCCAAGTGTCTATAGCCCCAGTAGAGATTGCCTAAATCACCATTTATGGAATGTGAAATCACTTTATTATTTCAATTCATTGGTGTATCATATTTTTTTAATAATTGCATTTATAAACTAGAATGGTTGGGAAGCAGAATTAGCCAAGTGTAAGGTTTTGTCAAGACAGTCTAGATGTAATTTACATTTAGATATCAAGTTCCACCCTCACAATTTTCTTGGTAAATTTAAGTGATAGTATGATGGTCCACATACATTCAAAATCTAGTTCAAGAACATGTTCATTCATCTAAACCATATTACAACCTTAAAATGGCTTAGGATTTTCATGAAAAAACTAACTTCTAATTAACCCCACCCAAATTTTCTAAATCAAAGCATTGTTAGAGGTTTCTAAAATTTTGATGACTAATGTTTAAAACCATTAATCTATTCTTACCATTTTCAACAATATACTAACGCAAATTGAGCCAATGAATTCTTATCTTGAGGACTTATTACTAAGCTACAAAACATAACATAAAACAAATAACAAGTAAAAAGTGAGAAAAAACACAACAAGAAAGCAAAAAAAGAAAATAATCTACTATACTCCTACCCACTTTAACTCTAAATAAGCTTATTTTCCTTCTATACTTTATGAAAGAGTGGTATAGAAATAGTGATTCATACACTGCCCATTGACTAGAAAGGTTAATTCATTCCCTTGTAGGTCTTTGAGTTTGAATGCATTTTCACCCAATATTTTGGCCACTTGATATAGTCCAATCCAGAGAGGAGTCAAATTTTCATATTGTCTTTTCTTTTCATATGCCTTTTCCTATGTAAGACCAAGTTTGATATGCATAATGCTTTATTTTTGGCTCATTTATCGAACCATGCCTTTACAACATCTTAATGCTTACTAAAATTATTCAATGCTTTATATATGTCATATTCCATCTGGATGATGTTATGTATTTGGGATTTTACTCTATCATCACCTTCCATATACTCATCCATAAAATCATAGGTGGGAAAATTCAATGTGATAAGAAAAATATGTTGTTTCCCATATACTAGTAGGAATAGGGATGACTTGAACACCTATTTGTATCTTGCTATATATGCCCTTAAAGCATACTTTAGTAGGGATGGCCATTCTCTAGGTTTCTTTTCTATATAATTCTTGATGACATTCATAAATTTTTTATTGGTGGATTCTAAAACTCTATTACCTTGAGGGTATTAGTTTGAAGTAGACTTGATGACTATTTGATTGTTATATACCCATTCAATGAATTTGGATAATGCAACGAATGAGCCATTGTTATATACTAAAGACAACGGTGTCCCAAACCAAGTGATTACATTTAATTTTTGGAATTTTATGACATCAATCACTATATTATTCTTGATCACCACTAACTCAGTCTACCTAGTGAAATAATCAATGTTAGTGAGTATAAATCTATGTCCTACCAAGGAGTTAGGAGTGATCAATCCTATAAATTCAAGGCCCCATTATGAAAATGCCTTTATTTTAATCACTAGTTATAAGGACATGGTTTACTTTTTCTCTCATTGATAAAACACTTGACATTGATGACATGTTCATACATGAGCATGGGCATCTTTGAATATGTTTGGCCAATACTATCATGCTTTCAATATCTTGTGTGTTTTGGTATGCCTTAAAGGGTGACCATTTTCCATTTTGTCATGGAAATTATTCATGATTTCCATGGCTTCAATTTTAGAAACACATTTGAGATAGATCACATCATATTTTTTTCTATAAAGGATTCCTCTTTTTATCATAAAATGATATGATCTAAACTTAAGTTCCCTTTTCTACTTCCTTTTAAGGTATGGGGTACACACTCAATGTAGTATATAGTGAATAATGTCCTTATACCAATATTCACTAGATACTTAACCTGCTTCAACCTATAAAATTTCAATGCATGGATTAGTATTTTTAATAAGATGGATTAGATCTTGGCCTCTAATTAAATTAGTAGATTTTGTCTCTATGTCATATTCTTGGAGTTTGGTCATCCACCTCCCTCTTTATTTTTGAAGTTCATTTTGACCCAACATCAACTTGATAGCTAGATCAAACACTATTGCATTCATCTTGCTCCTCAATACGTAGTGTCTAAAATGCTTGATGGCCTTTACTAGTGTGTAAACTTTCTTATCCAAAATAGGATAGTTAAGCTCTATGTTTTCCAAGTTGGTGGTCATGAATGTTATAGGGTGCTCTTTTTCATCTTCTTTCTACATCAAGACAATGTTAATAATGTGATCAAAATCAAAAAAATATAGATAAAAGTCTTTGATAAAATTGAGACTTATCAGAAAAGGATCTTGAACAATAACATTCTTAATGTCTTGAATTGCCTTCTTCGTTTTAGTAATCCATTGTATCTTTTCATCTTTCTTCAGTATTGCATTGAGTGGTCTTATAATCTCTACAAAATTATAGATAATTTTTATTACAATATTAATCTTGCTAAATAAATATTTCAATTCTTTTTTCTATTAGGGGTTTCTACCTTTGAAATTACATTTGTCCTATCAGGGTCAATAGTCATACCTTCTTGGGTGATTACATGTCCTAGAAGTTTGCCTTTAGTTACATAGAAGATAATTATCTTGGGGTTTAAATAAATGCCATACCTTCATCATTTATTCATCACTTGTTATAAATGAATCATGTGATTGCCTCTATTTTTTGAAAAAACTATTAAATCATCCATGTAAATAATGATTCACTTACCAATTAATCCTTGGAATGCATGGTCCATTTCTCATTAGAAATTTTCTCCTACGTTGATTAATTTGAATGGCATTTATTTATACATAAATGTTACCCACTTGGTGGTGAAGGTGGTTTTCATCATGTCATTCTTATTCACTAGGACTTGGTTATAGTCTTTAAAACCATCAAGGAATGGCATCATTCTATACCCACTCACCAATTGAATGGCCTCATCCAAAGATGGTAACGGATAATTATCCTTCTCCAAGGATCTATTCAAGTTTCTAAAATCAACAAAAAGTATTATTTATCTATTCTTGTTTTTGTCATGCACAATATTTTCAACCCATATTGATTGTTTTATGGAAAACATCATCTTTGAATCTATCAATTTCATCACTTTTTTATAAATAATTGTTTTTATCACTAGATTTACAAGATTCTATCTTTTCTTGAAGGGTTTATAGGATTATTTCAAAGGGATAATTTGAGTAATCACACTAGTATCCAGTATCTTAAGATAATAATATGACCAGGTAATGACATATTTGAACTTGGTTATAAGGGAAATGGTTTCCTTCATCTCTTCATTGGTGCAAACTAAAACAATACTGACACTTTTATTGCTCCCAAGATTTCCCAAGTTAACTTTATTATAATATTTTCCACTCACCTTGGGTTATCTAGCTTCAATTCTTTTATTATGTAGGTTAAACATTCTTTCCAAGGAGATCATGCCCTTGGGTATTTGGTTCTCCTTGAGTTTGACTACTCCATATTCATTATCCTTTGATTTTTGTACAAAATTTTTATCCCGTTCATCAATAATGTGAGATTCAAATATATTAAAACTATACATGAAATCAATTATCTGATTATCATCATCAAAAACTTAGAAGTGATTGATATTATCTAGCACATATTGGAATGGGATTATTTCCATAGTAAACTCATATGATTTCAAAGGCTCTAGAGGCACCAAGTTTTATGATATTAAATATAGAGAATATACTAATTGGTTATACTCCTTGGGTAGGGAAACAATTTTAAAAAGTAAAAATACTCAATCAAATCCCAAGATCTAAATTTATACTTTTTTAAATATGAAAGATTACTTGATATCTACACCTAACCTAATTGACAACTAAATCTAAATTAGCATAAACTAATAGTTATTTTAACTTATATTTTATTGAAAATTTAAGTCTTTAAATAAGGGCTTCATATTATGCTAAATTATTAGTACAAGATAACTATAATATATAAGAAGCTAGATAGTATTTTCCTTCAGGATTTGTTAAAAAGATTCCAATGCTAGAACCTTACTTAGCTCATGTACCATCAAAATGCAATGTCTAAGGACATTTTCTTTATTCTTTCACCTTGCCATATACAACAACATCAATGGTTTCCAAAGTATAAACACCTAAGTTAGATGATTGGTATTTTACTTTTTCATTCTTGGCATTATACTTAGTAATATTGTATTTAATTTTGGGTTCTTGATAAATTATAATTTGATAGGGAATCTCATGCTAAATTAACCACATGAGGGAACACTCTATGGACATATATCCATTTAGGGATTTAGTCTAGTCATGACTAAATGAAAATCCATAAGCCTCAGGTATTTCAATGACTTAAATGTTGATGAATTTATAGATTTAGAGTACATGAGTGAGTTTCATGTGAATATTTAACAATTCACCCACCACTTTCACTCTTTTTTTATCCAAATACACAACTACCTTGTCTTATTTGACTATGTTTAATCCCAATTTTTCATATATTCCTAAAGGCATAATGTTAACTAAAGCACAAAAATAAATTAAGTAATTATGAATATTCTTACCAAAAATCCTTATATTCAACAAAAATGGTGGAACTTCATGCTTAATATTATACATTACCACATTGCATGAGCTAGTTTAGCTTTGTTGGATCTAGGCTTTTCATTCAATAATTTCAATAAGTGATTTGAGTGAGTTTATGTAATGTTATGTTTTCCTTGATCTTTTTCATGTATTCAAATATTTTATATTCACCTTTTAATGTTGTATAAGGACATTTCATTGTTGGCTAACTTTCCTTACCTTTAGAGGGTGGAGGATTATTATATGTCTTGCCATCAGGAGGTGTATCTATTTTATTAGGTGGGGTGGAAGTTGTTATAGGTGGGTTTTGACCTTTACTTCTCAAAAAATATTTTTTGCTCTAGTATTTTTGGAAAGCATGCACATCCTCAACATTATCTTTAGGCTCATTTTAATCTTGATTGGGAAAATCTTAGGTCTCAACCATGAGGACTATTTTTAGGGATCTAAAAGTATCATTAGTATTTTTAGATCCTCTAGCATTACTTTGATTAGTGGGATTAATCTCTAACACTTCAATTTTTCTTTGAATAGCTTCAAATGCATGATATAACTCAATGCAATCTAGGTCTCCATGTCTAGTAGTATTGTGCACTTAACACTAGTTGGGTAAGGCTAACTTATAAATCTCTATCTTAGGAAACTTGATCAATGCAGGATCACTATTATTATTAGACCTATTGAATGGTATATTATATTTATGGAAGTTTTAATTTCTATTGGAACTCTCACTAGTATTTTACATTTATTTCTTGAGATCTAAAAAATGATTAATGAGTTTTTGAATGGTTATTTGTATTGAATCTAATTATCCCTTTGGAGGTTTTAAGTTCTTGTTTTGGGTCATCATTTAAACATTGGTATTATTTATGAGCACCGATGCTTGACTAATATTGTTTTGGGAATGTGATCCATTATTCACTTGGTTTAAGAATCCTAGTTATTGGTTGGGTGGTGCATGGCTTAATGGTTACTGGTTAATTATTGAAAATTGTTTTAACGTGGGCTGATTTTGATTCATGTTGGGTATGAGATTTAGATTAGGTAGTGATGAGTCATGGTTTGGTGTATCAAAGTTGGGATGCCCCTATGGGTGTATTTTATCATCAATATGGATGGCTTCATCATATGATAATTATAATGTGTTAACATTCAAAACCCTTCTCAAGAAGATAGTTATCATTGAGTCTAAGGCATTTTTGTATATTTCTAAAGACAAATCATATGTCAGCTTATAGGGTGGGGATGTCATGCTATACATATTTTGTAACATTGCATTGAATGTTCTAATTGATTCCTTTATGTCTATTTTGAGGGTGGTGAAATATTGATACAAAACTCATGGGTTTACTACCCTACCAAATTTGGAAATAAAAGTATCATTAAACTAACCCCATCCTATGATGGAATATTCTAACAAGTTGAGGAACCAATCATAAGCCATGTCTTGGAATGTAAAGGGAAAGAGATAAAAACCCACATCCTCTTTAATTACATTAAAAAACATCAAATATGCTTTAAATGACTTTATATGTTATTCAATAGTTATTCTATCAGTGGGGGTAAAGAGAGGCAAATATTTTTCTAGGTTCCTTCGAAGATCATGTACAACTCCAGTGATATTGATGTATGAGCCAACTAACCATGCCATGATTGGCAAGAGAGGTGGAATTTTTTGGTTAGATGGGGAATTTGGATAGGTCCCAGACTTCATACATTTACCTTTGTCTACTCTATCCTTTCTATGAGTTTCTAGGGAAGTTAAAGGGATCCTAGGTATAAATCAAGATCTTGATCCAATTCTAGGAAAATCTAGGGTATAGGATGGGTATTAATAACTAGAGAGAAAAGGATCTTCAAAGGTAAATTTATAGGTATTAAATATTAAAAATATCAATCAACTTATTATCAAAAAATCCTTAGATCAAGTAGTTATACCTTGATCTTTGAGGATCCAAGCTTTGAAATTGTAATGTTTTCAATTCTTGCACAAATATTGTTAGTCCCTCATGTTAGCCTACAAATATTAGTGTTATACTAACATTTCAAAGAATTTATATGCTTAATTTGATAATATAAGGTCATTTAATCCTTTCAAAATATATTTTAGCACATAGTTATATAAAGGTTTACTCAATCCCAAATGAATTAGAGTAATTATGATCTTAAATTCCTAGATTCAATACAAGTGAGTTCTTAGTGTATCATTAAACTAATCCCATGTCATGATGGAATATTCTATCAAGTTGAGGGACCAATCATAAACTGTGTCTTAGAATGTAAAAGGAAAGAGATAGAAATCCACATCCTCATGGATTACATTAAATAACCTCAAAGATGATTTAAATGACATTATATGTTATTTAATAGTTATTATATTAGTGGGTGTAAAGAGAGGCAAATATTTTTCTACGTTCCCTAGAAGATCATGTACAAATCTAGGGACATTGATGGATAAGACAGCTAACCATGTCATTATTTACAAGAGAGGTGGAAATGTTTTGGTTAGATAGGGAATTTGGCTAGGTCCTAGAATTCCTATGCTTACCTTTGTCTCTTATAGCCTTATTATGAGTTTCTAGGGAGGTTAAAGGGATCCTAGGTTTAGATCAAGATCTATTTCTAATTCTAGGCAAATATAGGATGCATGATGTGTATTAATAACTAGAGATAAAAGGATATTCAAAAGTAGATTCATAGGTGTCCAATATTACAAAGATCAATCAACTTCTTACCAAAAATCCTTAGATCAAGTATCTTTACCTTGATCTTTTAGTATCGAAACTTTGAAACCTTAATGTTATCAACACTTGCACAAATACTGTTAGTCCCTCATGTTAGCCTACAAAGATCAATGTTATACCAATATTTCAAAGCATTTATATTATTAATTTAACAATCTAAGGGCATTTAATCCTTTCAAAACATATTTTATCACAAAGTTATGCAAAGGTTTACTCAATCCCAAATGAATCAAAGCAATTATGATCTTAAATGCCTAGATTCAGTACAAGTGAGGCCTTAGTGGAGGACCTTTGCACACATTTTGACAAATATTTAATTATTTATCAAATTTACATCAACCTTTGCAAAGATGACCAAAACAACCTTTAATATGCCTAAAGAATGGGTAATTTCACATATATTTGCACAAATTTAAATAAACATCTAGATTATTATCAAATTTTGATGAATGAACACTAAATTTGATGAAATACTTAAAATAATGCAAATATTCCAACAAAGAATGCAAATATTCATATAAGGATGCAAATCTTTAGTGTTTTTAACAACATTTGTGTACTTTGAAATAATAATGCATATATTTAATGAATTAAACTATAATTTCACTAAGAACGCATGAAATTAATTACATAAGGGTACTCCTTATATCACCATCATTTCCCTTCCTATTGATGCACTTAATGTGCTCCCTATGTCACTAGGGAACTGGGGGAAAGTAATCAGCTCAATTTTAAGTCTTGGAAGACTTAGGGCTTGAGTTGTTTACACAAATACTACTTGATATAGTAAAATAGTAGAGATATGACCACCACTTGAAAGTCTACAACCAAACCCTATTGTAGGGATAGTAGATTATATGTAGTGACACTTTATTTATTGCTAATCTTTGTGAAATTTCTCTAAAATATGATAATTATTGACCAATAAAAAAAACCATGAAAATATACATAATGAGATAAAATAAAGTGACTCATGGGGTAGATCGAAGGGTGAGCAAGGTAAGGCAGAAAAAAAATTGCTTTAGATAATTAAAGGTGTTAATTCTTCTAACTTTTATGACAATAACATAGAAAACTAGAATTCACAAAATCTAGTATAATACTCAAAAATGAATGAACATAGTTGAAGATTGAAAGGAAAGTAAATTCATATATCTAAAATCATATCTTTTAAATAAATTACTCATTAACATTAAATTACATAAGCACATTCAACTGTAAATAAGGTGGAAACAAAGCATATGTACTAGAAGATCTGTTAGCCTGCTGTTAAACTCAAACCAATAGATGTGTGTGTTGATATTATTTCCAAATTAGTCACCATAAAGTAAACCATTATTTATCTAAAGCGTGAGAATAAAAATTTATAGAACACATAATAAATCACTTAGACAATCTCACTAATTCTTGGCTCTTTTGCATTAATTCTATAACAACTATTCCTATTTATAATGAGGGGACATACCCCTCTATATAGGCCTCAAATTTTGCCTATAAAAGTTCAAGTGGGCCCATTAAAAGATGCCCAAATATATCCAAATGTCTATAATTCCACATATTACAATGGAATATTCTAAATTTAAATTTAAATAAATCTAAATATTCCTCAAGGTCCTGGAGGAGGTTACTAACTATATTGCTACTACCTTTATTTCTCTACCTCTTTATCCAAACTTATATGCACACTAATTAATCCTGGTCAATTTTTCTAAAATATAGGATCATGGGTTTAAATAGGTTAGGAATATCTTGAATGATCCTACCATGATCCACAAGTATAGGCCTTAGTGCTTATTCAATGGCCTTGGCTCTTTATAGCATTTAGTTGGAAAAAGATACAATGTTCATTACATTAGTGGTAATATTTGCATAGGTAATGTCTTGATGGCACTTTTTAGTAAATAACTTTATTTGAGTCCTAAATTTTTGATCATCCATAAATGTGGCATTAGGTTTTGTTACCCTAGTGACCATGGCATCCTTTATCAATAACATAATCTTGAATTATATCTTCTCTAAGGATACAATTTCATCCTTGACATGTTCCATCCACCTCTTCAATATCCTCCTACTCATCGTGATGGTATGTGCTAGATGATGTCTTTAGCTAGTAGTACTTTAAGGTCTAAAAAATTGTTGCTTCTTGTAACTCTAGCCATATTTTCCAACTTGGAATCATAGAGTGCAAGATTTAGGTCAAATTTAATGACCACATTATACTACAAATTCCCATCTTCCTATCTTCTCTTCATGACCTTGTATAAATTAAAAACATTGACGACTATGTTTATTACCTAAATAATAGTATTTTTTAGAAATATATGTAATACTTATTCCTTTAGTATCTTCATATCCTATTTCATGCCATTCATCAAGCCCACTATGGATTTTTCATTATCTTGAACCGTGGACACAAGGTCCTCTACATACTCATCCACTTCACCTGGGTTAGCCTTCTTATTCTTTGTTAAAGTGAAGATAGAATATTCACTTTCATGTGCCACAACTAAGCTAAACTAGGGTTGATCAACCTTCCTTCTCACCACTCTCTTCATTATGTCTATAGTACCATCAAATCTCATGCCATTTTTGGTGTATAGAGGATTATCTGAGGCCTCTCTTGTCTTGCTAATTATATAATGTTTTTGACCTAATTTGGGATAATATTAAGAATGATATTTTTTAGAGGTGATGTTAATGGAGGTGCTAAATTTTAGGTAGAGGTTAAATATGTATCAAGAATGCATGGTAAACCTACTAGGTCCATCTGCCCAAGTGTGCCAAATAGATTTCTTGTAAGGCTGATATTTACGATAAATGAGGGAAATTTTGGAGGCACACTCACCTTTATAGTTATACTAATATTGAATGGTTATGAAGGAAAAGGTGGATTTTTAAAGGTGAAAAACTTTTAAATGGACCTTAATAGCCTTGTAGATGTAGGGGAACAAATGGCAAGTGATGCACTGGTTGTTACTCCCTCAGAAGGAGTGGAAGCTATAGCCTAACTATCACTATTGCATTAAGACCTTGATGAAAGTTTAATAATTTTAGTGGAATGGGAAATGAAGTGGGGGATGGTAAATCCCAAGGATCTACTATCTTGGATCATGATAGTGTTAACTGAAGGTTGAGTAGTGGCAGTTGCAATGACTGATGATATTGAAGCCAATGGGGGAGCAATGATGGGAGGAGAAAACACATAAGTAGAAGTAGAAGTAGATGTACTTGTAATTGGAAAATAATTTAGTGGGAAACTACTTACATTGGGGTTATATGCCCTAAAGGTATCCTGAGGTGTGCTAGTGGTAGTAGTATATGTAGTGGCCTTGGCCTCCCTTTTCCTCTTATAAAGTTTATTAATGTTCCTCTTATAAAATGCTAATGATTCTTCTATAGAGAGCTTAATACCTTATTATAATTCCTTAAGTTCAATATAAATAGGGTTAAGTCTAGAATAACTCCCATGTCAAATATAGATATTAATGTGGGCCCTTGGGAGGGGCCTATTTGGTTTCTAGATCTTCCTTGCTTGAAGTTTGGAGGTAGGTCCTAAGCACTTGAAGTAACAAATAGTGGAGTTCGAGATGGCCTATTCCTAAAAAAAATAACATTTTCTTCTTCTTCATCATCCTACCCTTACTCATAATCAACATCAAACATTCTCCCATGGGTTGGTGGTGGCTGAGACCTAATGATATCTTCCTAGTCTCATCTCCAATTCAATGTTTTTCTTTTAGCATTTTGGAGAACCACTTCATAGTTCAGAGCATCTCTATATATCCAATCATGAACTTATTATTGATGTTAATACTCCATTTCTATATGTTTTTTGAATTTGAACATATGTTTGGAAATGACATTATTTGGATCCCATGATTTTAAGTTATATTTAGGCAATAGGTATGAGTCCCTATACCTTAGCTACAATAATATCATGTCATTTAGTAATTTTGGTCCTCCCTAGGTTTTAAGGGACTTTGTTGGGTGCCATATTATTCTTATTTTTAAAGACTCCATCAACTCTATGTAGAAGTTGATAGTCCATTTCTTCTTTATCTAGCTTCATTGAAACATACCTTGGTAGTCTAATATGGTATACCATTGCTCCCTATATTTGAATGATTGTGTAGTCTAGGTATAGCTAGTAGCTACCCATTTCTCTTAATGTTTGCCTAAATTTAGTGGGAGCCATTTAAATCTTGCATTAAATGATTGAATTATATACCATTGGGTCAAACACTTCTATAATTACTCTTATTTTTCATCTAAATTGATCCATGTGAATTATAGAGAAAAGCTGAGGCACAACCTCTTGTCACTCATGAGACCATGAATTCTAACTTGATTAAGGAGTTGCACATATTTTATCTATAAAGTAGATCATCATGAAAAAGGGGGCACTATTCTTACAAGTTTCATGAATTACATATATATATTATTGCTGATAATTTCCCCAAGTTGGGGAATATATTATTCCTCTCAAAATATCTATAGAAATAAAATAGTCCTTATGTCTACATAGGCAATGCATGAATTGACAAATATTCTATTCAAGAGGACTAGGCCAATCCTAAATCCTTGTCTAGATTATTGGATGGGCAAGTATTTTTGATCATCTATGAGAATAGATCCTATTAGGTCATTCATCCATAAAGTCAATACCTTCTTTGGGGAGTGCACTTTGTACCAATTATTGATGATAACCTAGTTATACTCAATAGGTGGGGAGGGAAGGTCATAATATTTCTCATATCTTATACTTACTATGAATAAAATTAGGAGCCCTTGGGATGTTGACTTGAGCATGCCATCTTCACACTTTGATCTCCCAAAAACACCATAAATTAGGTTTGCATACATCATGAGCTCCAACTTAGCTATATCCTTATGGAGACCAATTGCATTGATTGTAAGGATATCCAAAACTATGTGGATTCTATGATTCATGGTCTCATCCTTACTAATATCCCTAGATACTTACACATTGAAATATATGTTGCTAAAATGAATGTCACTAGATGTTATGGCTTTAGGAATAAATTTAGTATCCTTGAAGATGATTGAAGTACCATAGTAGAAAAAAAAGTCATCCTTCCCAAAGGAATTACTCTTACCTAGAGTATAAGGACTTACTTGTGCCATATTTTATAATTATTCAAGTAGTAATAAACATCTTTGTATCCTTTTACAACTTTCAAGATATGATAATGGTAGTTGGGAGTGTAATTTACAAACAACTTGAGCTTTATCGAATTGTGAGAGTGTATATAATAGAAAAATAAAATGCGTATAGATTTTGGAATGAAAATAGTAATAACCTTAATCGTGTAGCCTTTTGAAAGATCACCTTGATTAATGTAATGTTGATGGTGATCCTGATTCATGATGTATTAATGGAAATATTTTCAACCTTACATATATTTGAGATAAGTTCAAAATACTAATTTTGGCAATTAATTACACCAAAATTAGAATTTAACTTTAACTTTAATTCATATTTGATTTGCTATAAATTTTATCTTTAATTCTAAATATTTCTACCTTTTGACACATGGTTACCACCTAGGATCTAGCTAGGTACTCATGAGTCCTGAATATGACTAAGCTACCTAGTTGGTTTGAAGTTTGGACATGTGGCACCTTTTGATTGCCTCATGTATTCTCAGAATGTATCTTTGTAAGATGAATCCCTTATCTCTCACCATGTGGAATCTTTTAATTGATAGTGATCTCTTAGGTGGGGATTTTTAATTTTGATTAACTAAGGGAATGCCATGCATCAATCTTGAAGGTAATTACATCTTTCTTTGATAGGTTCCTCTCTTAGAAGTCTCTCATAAAACTATCGTTAATTTGTTACTAATCACATGAATCAAGTGGGGACACGTGTCTCTTTTAGAGGTGATTTCATGGATCCTAGATAAAAACAACATGAGAATGACATGTGGCATCATCATGTGGGTCCAAAAGGGACATGAATCATTCTCAAAAGTTTTTATTTGTTCTTATACCAAGTGTCATTCTAAGAAGGTACCTTGAATAATTATATATCATTAAGCCTTAATTGATAGCTTACGTGTAACCTAAATGTTTACCTTATGAGATCTCATAAGTTTTAGATGGATGTAACATAAAATATGCATGTGGTGACCTCAAATGAACCTAAAAGGAACATGCATTTATTTATAAGTCCATTTTGGTCTAGATGGTTATCTTTGAGACATGTAGTGGCATCTCGTGGGCTTATGCATTGTTATAAGATGTGTGGGGCATGCATGGTGGATTAGATTGGAAGGACTCACTTTTTGTGGATAATATCCTAACATGTAGCCCTAGGATTTGAATTATAATATTTAGCTTCTTCAAGAAATCTCTAGATGACGCCGTGTACCTTGCAAACTTGGTAGATTTTCTCTAGGTGTTTTGTGTAAGAAACAATAAATCCTTAAGGCATTATGAATCCTAATGAGGTGAATTCCTATTCTTTAGGATGTGGTCTAAATTTTGATGTCCTATAAGGAATCATAAACTATAATTAATTTTATTTCTTATAAGGTTAAGTGATAAACTAAGTTATCTTCTTAGAGATGTCATATCCCATCTTAGGAAAATTTAAACAAGTTTTAAAGTAAAACTTTGCAACCAAATGCCTTAAACACAACATAAATTTAGTTTAATAAAATATAGTGATTTTTTTTGCATTCATGTATATTAGAGAGTCCAGTCATACTTCCTTAGCTAGAGCCTAGCTACATATCATCAAAACATCAATGTTTAATAATTCATTTCTAAATAAAACTTGAAGAAGACTTGTAATAATTTAAGTATTTCTAAGTACCAATATTATTAAAAAATAAATGATTAAACAAAAACTATAAAATCATAATTAATGGTAAATTAAATCAAATCCATGTAGTCAAATGATTTAATATGTTTAACATCTTGGGAACTTTTTAAAATTGAAGAAAGGAGTGTCTCCATTCTAAGAATAGGGTAATGTTGATCATTGACAATAATAAATCATTATTTTGAGTGTATTCCTTATCTAGAATTGTATAGAGAGAATGAGTTCTATGAATACCATCATGGTTATAGACATAATCTACATTTTTGTGTGAAAATTCAACACCTCATTGAGAATATGTTGGAAAATGGGGATAATACACTAGATAATAGAGAGTCTATGATGAATCAGAACCGAGTAATCTACCAAAACCCTTTTCCACAACATAAAAATGAAAACCAACAACAAAAACATAGGCTAGAATAATAGCAATAATAGTATCAATAGATGCAACAACAAAAAAAATACCAATAGAAATAACAACATCAACCAAATGAGAGGAATCAATGTCAGAATAATTCCAATAACCAATAGACTTACCACATAGTTACACATGACTACAACAAAGTTGTAGGTCATATTGTAGGAGGTCATTTTTTACCATCACCATCAATCCATGACCAAGTAATAATTAAATAGGACCATTTCTAAAACATTCCAATCAATAAATTTATTTTAGTGATCCTTCCTTGACATTGGCTTGCATACAAGAACACTAGGAAGTAGGGATTATTACTTTTGGACCTTATACTAATAACTCATCATTTCCATATGACCACATAAAAGTGCACTGGTAATCAAGACATATCCTATTTGGCCCCCCTCCACCATAATTATCTAAAAATAATGTTCATGTATCTAATATCAATTATGTAATCACAACTTGACAATCAAATATTATCATTCTTGTCCCACAACCACCTACCATTGAATCCATCTAACCCACCAATATAGCTAGGAACAAGCCATTTAGTGTTATGAAGGAAAATACATTTGACATTATAGAACAACTTTAGAAGATGCCTACATAAATTTCCATTTTAGATTTGTTGCATACATATACATTCATAAAAACATCCTAACAAAGTTCCAACACCAATCCCAAGTTCTAAATGACATAAGCCTAGACAAATTCCAAGTTTTATTTGGACATATAGCCCCAAGATAATAGTTAAATTTCAACCAAAGTGATTTTCATCCCTTGGCCCTCTGCATAGTAATCCATTGTACATTGGAGTTGTCATAGTGCAACATAAAGTGAAACATGTCCTCATAGAAAATGAATCGGGCCTTAATATTGTGTCTCTAAAGATCATCAAGCATGTCAGATATTCAATAGTTAATCTCCATATATAAATTACCACTATCAAGGCCTATTATAATTAATAGTGGGAATCATAAGGCACCATCAGATTACCAATTATTGTTAGGCCCTTTACCCATGATACACTTTGCCATATGTTAGAATTTAACCTATCTTACAATTTTCTTCTAGTTCGAGCTTGGATACATGAAATTCATGCAATCCATTACATGTTGCATTAATGTTCTATTTCTCTAATTTAGGCATGGAGGTCACCATTAATTGAAGTTTTTAGCCCTATGAACATTACAAACACTTGGAGGCTAAGTATGAAAGCTATACTTACTATTTTGGTTTAGATTTAGTTTCAAAAAGGATAAAGGAAAATAAATACTTTTTTATTTACCAACGGCCAATTGTATCAACCCATATAGCCTTGATTCATCTTACCATATGCCACCTATTTAATTATCTAATCATTATATCATCTAGACCAATAGCCCAAGAGAGTATTTATACCATGACACATTTCACATTGTCAAGCTTCCATAGAACCCCAAATTGTATGGAAGACCTAAAACCAAACAACCTTACATCGGATGAAAATGAAAAGGAAAATATAACCTTCATAGTCCAACACCTATCATTTTCACACCGACCACTAGCCAAGAAGCACACCCACTTGCAAGTGATGAAAACCTAGTTATACAATGACAAATTGCCCAATTATTTAAAAATGCCAAATACCCCATTCCTAACTGGATCATGGAGAATCAAGTTTATTGAGGAGGCCTCAAGACAAATTAGTAGGTATCTCTTGAGCCAATCTCTATAACATAGTATAAAGGAACTTATGCAATCAGATTTAAACCACCTAGTGGTGATCTAACATATCTTGTTCATGTTCCAATGCCAATGACTAGTGATGATGATATCGATAGTGAAATAAATAATAATCATAGTATTTATCATGAATTTTCCAATAAAAATATATTTTATACTCATGCCATTGGTACCCTTACCCCAATTATTCACAATTAACCACTCTCTCTTTACTACCATCAACTTATAGCTTGGGACCAAAAAGAATCCATAGTTCCTCTATATGAGTTTGTTTGAGAATGATGAGTCATTTTAAAATTTTATAGGCCTAAGAGATAATGTTCTATTGGGTGACCAAAAACAGGGGTTCTCTATAAAATTGGATCCTACAACCTATTTTGGAGAATGAGTGAACACACTTATCCATAAATAAATAAATAAAACATTGACGGCCCAAAGTGAAAAAAACTTTGAGGCACTTTTAAACTAGGTTAAAAGTAAATAAAAATTCCAATCTTCTACTAAAAACATATTTTAGGTGTCATTAGATGCGGGTGTTCATCTTTCCTCAAACATAACTCAAGAGACCACCAATGATGAACATGATTTTGGGTTTGACTTTAGTTCTTAAGAATAGCATGCCTTTGATCAAATTATCCAAGAGTTTCCAATAGTTTTTGTTACCTATCCATCCATACCATTGGGAGATTCTAATTTGTCTTTTTTAGGATATCTTGAAGAACCAATACAAATATAACATTTTCTAGTTATAGGTTAATTAAAACATTGCCAACCATATTGTAAGATGGTTCAAATCTTCTCTTACAAGACACTATAGAAGTCAAGATCAATACTAAATATGTCCCAAAATGGATCAAATTAGGTACATCCCTTATTGAGGAGGACTGTGAAATCTTTAAAAACCTTTTAATGGAATTTATTGACATATTTTTATGGGCCTACTTAGATATTATAGGTTTGGACCCCACCTTTGATTTACACCACCTTGTTGTACATCATGATGCCAAACCTATGAAGTAGAAATTGTGAAAGATGGATCCTCACATTGTTGTATTAGTAAAAAAAAGAGATAGAAAAACTCTTATAATAAATATGTATTTTAACAATCAACTAATCTAGTGGATCTCAAATATTGTGCAAGTTAGTAAGATGCCATAAGGAATCAAAATCTGTATTGATTTTTGAGATATAAACAAGGCCTACCCCAAATATGACTTTCATCTTCCATAAATTGACATGATAGTTGAATCCATAGTGGGGTATGAAATTATTTCACTAATGTATGGATTTGAAGATACAAGCAAATGTAGATTGCACTAGAAGACCAACATATGATAGTGTTCACCACTATATGGGGAACATTTTATTATCAAGTTATGCAATTTAGTCTCAAGAATGTTTGTGACACATACCAAAGAGACATAACCATTATATTTCATGATACAATGGATGAAATTATTGAATACTACATTGATGACATTTTGGGTAAATCAAATACTAAAGCTGATGATCTAACCACTTTATAAAAAATATTTGAGAGGTAATGTGAGTACAAGGTGAAAATCAATCCTAAAAATTGTTTTTATGGAGTTAATTTAGGCAAAATATTAGGATTCATCATCTTTCGTAGTGGCATTGACATTGATCCTACTAAAGTAAAAAATATTACTAAGATACCACCACCTTCCAATTTAAAGTAGCTCTATAGTTTGCAAGGCAAGATATAATCTATCAGATGCTTCATTTCTCAATTAGTTAAGAAATTCCATCCATTTATACACTTAATAAATAAGGGTATAATATTTAATTAGGATGAATAATTACATAAATCCTTTCAACACCTCAAGGAATATCTTACCGATCCACCTATTTTATTGCCACCTATGCCAGGAAAACCATTCCTATTATATCAATCAAACATAGACAAATATTTTGGGGCACTTATAGTTGAACATGATGATAATATAAAATAACATTCCATATACTATCTAAGCCATACATTGGTCATGTATGAACATAACCACATGTGTATTAAAAAATCTTTTTTAGCTATGGTCTTTGCAACACAGAAACTATGACACTACATGATAAACAACAAAACCATAGTTATTTCCAAATTAGATTCACTCAAGTATCTACTATCCAAGATATCTTTACAAGGATGAAATTCTAAATGGATCATGTTTTTTTATATAGTTTAAGATATAATACATAAACCAAAAACCCATCAAGGTATAAGTACTTGTAGATCAACTTGTCGAAGCTCCTCTTGTAGATACAAAACCTCTAATTTTTAAATTGATAAATGAATCGATTATGGCCATAATTGAAACACATCATAAGGAGTATCATGAGAATATATATTTTTATGGGTCATTCCCACCACATGGATCAAGGGTAGGCATATTTTTTATTACACCATAAGGGGATCTTATCCCTAAATCATTTTGTATCAAATTTCCTTGTACAAATAACATGGATGAATATGAAGAACTTATTACAAGGCTTCATCAGGTATTAAAATGGAATATTAATCATTTCAAGGTTTATGGTGATTCTCAATTAATCATGAATCAAGTTAAAGACCACTTTCAAACAAAAGATGACAAGATGGGGCCATACAAGGCTATGATTGACACTCTCAAACAATAGATTGCCAACATATAGTTTGATCACATAACAATGGCTACTAATATAATTATCATATTCCATGGCCACCATTGGCTCTTTGATCCACCATATCAACAAGGCGAAATAATATCAATTACTCATTGAAAATCATCTATCCTAGGTTCATAAACCTTCAATCATCACAATGATATATGATATTGTTGATCCCAAATTTATATAGTATTTGGAAATTTTTACCTACATTCATGACCATATCATTCCACCCAACCTATCATGCAAAAAACATAATGCATTTACCCACCAATTCACATGTTATAGCTTACATGGCCCAACCCTTTACTACCATAACCTTGATGGAACTCTACTTCATTATTTAAATTTAGTAGAATCAACATTATTTTTATGGGAAGTTCATGGAGTATGTGGAAGCCATACCAATGAGGTTGTCCTAACCAAAATATCATACGTATCATCTACTATTAGCCAATTATAGATGCAAGTACAAATTTTTATGTCAAAAGGTGTGTTAATTATCAAATGAATGCTAATCTTATTCATGCCCTAGACAAAACATGAGAACCAATGCTAACTCCATGGATATTTTTCACATGGGGCCTCAATCTCATTGGGAAGATTAACCAAACCTCATATGATGGACATAAACACATCCTTACTGCTATCTAATATTCCAATAAGTGGTTTGAATCTATACCTCTCACTTATGTGACTATAAAATAGATTTCCAAATTCATCTTTAATCATCCCATCTACCACTATGGTATCCCATATGACATTATTTTTTATAATGGTGGATCATTTAAGAACAAGGATGTAAAAATGCTTCGATATAAGTACACATTATTAAAAAAAAATCTACCACATATTACCTATAAGGTAATGGCCATGTAAAACCTTCTAAAAAAACCATTGTCAACATACTTAAAAATATTATCAATGATGCTAGCCATGATTGGATTCTCAAAATCTTCTATGCCCTCTAGCATACTCCACTAATTATCATACCCCAACTAGAGCCACTCCATATTCCCTAGTTTATGGCACTGAATTTATTCTTCCCATTGAGGTCAAGTTACCTTCTCTGTACATCTTGCTAAAACATGTCCTAGATGATGATGATTACCAAGTAGCTTGTTTGCAAGAGATATAATTACTTGATGAAAAGTGTATGGCTGTTTTCAATAGACTTCAATCATACTATAATAAACTCCATGGCCACTATAATAGGTGGGTCAAACATAGAGAATTTAAGATTAATGATCTTTTTATTAAAGAAAAAAAATACATGACTGAGAAGAAGAATAAGGGAAAGTTCAGACCCAACTAGATAGGTCCATATGTCATTATTGAAAATTATGGATTTGGAGCATATAATATCACTACACCAGACAAAAATGAACTTGATGTTCTAATGAATATTATACACCTCAAGCATTACTTAGCTTAAGAGACTTGAAATATTATCTTTGTCCCATTTTTTTTGTACCAGACTATGATCTTCTTTGTACCATACTATATACCATTCTACCCTACCTTCCCTTTTTGACCAAAGTTGATTTTACCCTCCCTACCTAACCCTTTAAATGTGGTTTCATTCCATTGGTTCTTTGGCCACCTTTAGCAAGAGGATTTAGATCAAGTTTTTAGCAATTGATTTAGTCTTCTAGACAAAGGCCATATTTTGGACAAGTATACAATGGTTTGGAAGTTGCATCCTTTATTTATTTTTTTGTTTCATTTTGAGTATTCTTGATTATAATCACCTTTTGGAATATTAGTGTCTCATGTCGTACTACTAATTATAATTAAATATGGTAAAATTAGTATCATTGACATATTCCATTATTTCCTAATTATAACCACCTATGGGAAAACTAGGAACAACACCTTTATCATTCCTTGAAGTCCCACCTTGCCATTCCTATGTTGTACTATGACATTTGCCTCACTTTTAAACTTATCACTCCCTAATTGGATTCCAAGTCTATAAGGAAAAATAACAATGGTTTGAGGTCCCATCTTGGGACTATGTAAGTAGTACTTGATTCATGTTGAGGTTAGCTCAGTCACCCCTTTGTCACACTCTCATCATTTTACGAGTAATTTATGTTTGGATTCTCTTGTCATTTTGTGAGTTAGACCATTAATATCTCATCATCCTTAATTGAGTTGAGATACCTAAAAAATTACAAAAGTAATTATAAATGATCTATGAAAATCCTAAATCTTACCATAATGAACCACTTCTTTTCCTTAAGGATGTTGGGACCCTTATCTATTTTAAAATAAAATGCTTGTCATTTAGTTTCCCCATCTTTATTAGCCTTTAATTTTACACTCTCACCATTTTACAAGCACTCATTTTAACACTCTTGTAATTTTACAACATTATTACTATATTTCTTCTACAACATAAATCATGTTTTTCTTATCATTTTTTCTATGTCATCTCCTAGAAAAACTACATTTGGCTAATTTTTTGTGTTGGACCTTGCATCCATGGAACTATATAGGCAGTGTCTACTTACCTAGTATATCTAGAGTCACCTTGACTACCCCTTTCTTTTTCTTTTATTCCCCCATTTTGTTTATTTGTTTCTTTGTCTTTTATAACTTAGGGTAAATGTTTTTCATATTTTTTGTTCTCTATTTGCATTCACATTAGGATTAACAATTATTTAATCTTATTTAACTTTTGTCTTGGTTATTTTATTTCATTATGTTTTTCTTTTATCTTAATTTTTTATTATGATTTTTATTTATTGGTGTTTTTTATTTATATTGGTTTGTTTATTTATTTGCCTATTTATTTTCTTTGATTATTTTCCCTTGACTTATTATGTCTACATTAGTTGGGTGATTTCTTGTGCATTATACTTAAGTCCGTCCATATTCGTACATCAACATTGTCATGATGGTTTTTATCACTAGTGACTTGTTTTTTATTATTTATTAGATCATGTGTCAGTATTTATTAATATTTTGACTAAGTTTTCATTATTTTTTATATCATGATGCATACCATCATGTGCTACAACAAAAATCATCTTTGGAAATATTACAAGCATTGTGACTCTAGTACTCCTCTTTGGCACCTAAAAATTCCTAATCAACTCAAACAATTCCCCACATATAGAGTAACTAAAACATGAAATAATTTGTCATCCTTTATAGTTAGGATGTCATATCAATACTATAAAGTTACCTACATTCATATTTATCCTCTATACTAGTTTCCTCTAGCTTTGTGAGTATGGATTTAGATTGTAAGTTCCTTATTCCAATTTATCATATTATTCCCATCATTTTTCCAATGATTATAACTACCTTTAGAAAAATAATTATGTATCATCCCACCTATAGATCTAATTATTATAATTACCTTTGAGCGAATCATTATGTTTTAATCTATCTAGAGGTTAATGATTATAACTACCTTTGAGAAAATCATTAACATTCAATTGCCCAAATAGGGCTTATTTTCATTTTTATCATGATTATAACCACCTTTGGGAAAATCATTATCTCTATCTAACCAAATGGGGCATGTTTTTATCTTTCCAATGATTATAACCATATTTGAGAAAATAATTGTTTCCCTTTTAATGATTATAACTACCTTTGGATAAATTATTCTCTTATTACCCTTATATCTTGGCTAATGATTATAACTATTTATGGATAAATCATTATCTTTTTACCTCACTATGATGATGATCATAAATAAATTTGGGAAAATTAGTCTTTTCCACCCCTTTTTACCTTTTTGTCCTGTTGATGGTTAAAATTGTGCTTGTTTCTAACACCAACAAATCGGAAGTTTCAAGATGTGGGACTTGTGACTTGAAACAACCTCAAGATTTTTAAGAAGCTGGTATCTTATTTACATCAAGCATATACTAGGAAAAGGGATAGGAATTTTAACAAAAACACAAATGCAAAGAAAGAAAATCTAATTATGTTGATGCGCCTGAATGAAATCTGACCCTTAATCTAAGCACAATGAAACTATATGTAAGATTCAATTACATTTAAGAGCAAACAAGGCATGATCAATGTAAAAGATGAAAATAGTAGAAACAAAGGCTCAAAGCTTAGACTACTTTTGTAATGACACAAAAAATATCAATAAGGCACAGGACTCAATTCTCTTATTAATTATCAAGTCACATAAGAGGCATAGAAACATGCACAGTTACATAAACTTTCCAACTTAAGAAAATAGAACAAAGGCAAATGATATTCTTAATCACAGCTCTAGAAAGTCTAAAAACTCTTGACAACAAAGCTTAGACTATTTTTGTAATGACACAAAAAATATCAATGAAGGCACAGGATTCAATCTTCTTATTAATTCTCCAGTCACATAAGAGGCATAGCAACATGCACAGTTACATAAACTTTCTAACTCAAGAAAATAAAACAAAGGACAATGATATTCCTAATCACAGCTCTAGAAAGTCTAAAACTCTTGACAATAATTCTCTCAAAAAATTCTCTATGGATTCTCCCCCTGGCACTGGTGATCTCTACACCCCTTTTTATAGCATCAAATTCACTCTAGATTGTTTGTATGTTCCCAATTTAGCATTCCAATTGAAATCTAACTGAACTGGAAGTGTCTAACAAAAGATATTTCTTAGATTTTGAAATGCTCTATCTTTTTGCAGTTCATTGGCTGAAGTAGATACTCAGGATGCTTCCTAATTTCAAATGGGAGAGGACACTTGGATGATTCCACTTTTCCTCTTAAAGACCTTCTCTTTATTTAGGATGCACTAGAAAATGACAATTGACATGTTCCATAGCACTTATCGAAGACACACAAAACTTTTCATGTAACTTATACTCATTTTGTGTCTTTGCTCAAGAGTGTTCTGCCTTTGACACCTATCGCAATCCACTTCTTCAAAAATTTAACAACTTAATAGAAAATAAGATCCACAACATTTCTCACCTGAGCAACTTTAAAAAGGGCAAGGGACAGGTGGCAATTTCCACTTGCCTCAACAAAGGACACGTGGCAATCTCCGCTTTACTTAACTAGGGATATGTGGTGATCTCCACTATGTTTAGCCACCTTTTGAGAAACATGCAAAAGGTGACACATGCTGGTATTTGTGTCTCTCTATTTATATTATAGAAATAATTGGGCCTCATTTCATATTTACACAAATAATGACACTTAGCATCTTCCGTCACTTTTATAAAAGCAAATCGAAACCTTGTATGATTGCCACTTGGCACCCTCTACCTGATCTTGATACTTAGCTTGTTGAAACCTTCTACTTAAAAGAGATTTAAAATGTGGATGTCGATATAAAACATAGATGCCAACACTTGGTAGCTTCCATTGAGTTACTATGAGATATGTGGCACGTCTCGACCAACTTATAGAAATTATGAAATGTGCCTCAACCAATGACACTTGGCAACTTTCGCTTGACTTCGACACTTAGACAAAATTGAGCAAAAGAAATTTGAGCCCATGCTCTAAGTCAAAACTTTGATGTCTTGAACCAAAGTGTTTAGGGACAATGATTTGGATCATGCGACTGAAAATCAAAATGAAACGTAGAGTATTTTTTACTCTATAGTTATTGGTGACCCCAAGGACTTTTGAGCCTACTCAAGAATAATCTACAACTCTCGCATGATCAAAAATCACTAAAACACAAAGTTTAACTAAAATGTTTCAAATATATTCCATTCATAGGAATGTCTTTAGGTTCACCTTCCATCGTTTCTAGCTCAAATGATTTTTTTTGTTTACATGCATGATTTTTATAAGGGCCAGTCCATAATGCTTCAAATTTAGTGTGTTAACCTAGCTTGGCGGATCTTACATCCCATTTCAAAACAATTGATCTTGTTTCAAAATGGGGATTTGAATTCCTTTTATCAAAATAGTCTTTAATGATTTTCTAATGCTTTATCAATGAATCATGTGCTGCATCCCTCTTTTCTTGAACTTCTAGAAGTTCCACGAGTCTAACTTGCATGGGGCCATTTTCCTCAATTTCAATCTATTTAATTAGCTGGAGAGCAGGAATTTCCAAGCTAAGGGGTATTTTAATAGGCTTTCCATAGACCAATTCATATGGGGACATTTTGATCACCTGTTTAGGCATGATTCTATCAGCCCACAGTGCTAAATTAAGCACTTTATGCCACTCTTTGTGATGATCAACCCCTATTCTTTTAATGAGTCTAATCAGTTTCTTATTAGTTGATTCTACCAAACCATTACCCTGAGGGTAATAATTAGAGGAAGTTTTCAGATATATTCCATGCTTTAATGCAAATTTAGATACTTTATACCCTAAAAATGCTTTAGCATTATCTAAAATGATGGTGTGAGGAGCCCCAAAATGAGTAGTGATACTCCCTATAAAATCTAAGATCACATTTTCTGTTGCTTCTTTGAGTGGCACTGCCTCGGTCCATCTTGTGAAATAATCTATGGTTGTTAAGATCCATTTGTGACCCATACTAGACACTAGATTTATCATTCCAATGAAGTAAAGGCCCCATTAAGCAAAAGGTTAATTCACAATTATAGGACTAAGAGGCATTGTTGTATTCCTTCTCATTCCCACATAATATTGACAAGATTTACATTTTTTAACTAGCTGATAATAATATGCAAATAAATTAGGCTAAAAATAACCTATCTCACTTATCTTTATAGCTATGGTCTTTGCATAAAAATATCATCCTAATACTCCATGATGCATTTCATATAGTATTTTCTTAGCCTCAACCTTTTCTACACATCTTAACAATTTACCATCAGAATTTCTTCTAAAAAGAACGTGTTCAATTAAAACAAAATGAAATCCTTGCATCTTATATTATCTTCTCTTATTTTGAGGGAGTTCTCTTGGGTAAATCCCATTTTTCATAAAATGAATCCTACTTGTGACCTAAGATTCATGATCAACTTCTTGTATTCTCAATACAATTTATTCTTCTATTTCTAAATTTTTCTCTTCAGGTATCATCTTTTCAAGCTCTTGAGTCATATATTGGCACAAACCCCTACCTCTAACTAATTTAGTGGGTTTGACCTCTACATCATATTCAAGGATCTTGGTTATCTAGTTTGCTCCTTTTTCAATAATTTCACCCTCCATGATGTATTCTCTGACACTTGGATGAGCTACAAGTATCAAAATTTTACTTCTTGATACTATATGCCTAAACTTTTTGAGAGATTTTACCATAACATATGCTTATTTTCCACAAAGTTATATCTAGTTTCATATTCCCTAAGAGTACTTAAGAAAAAGGCTATTGGATGCTCTCCCTCTTGTCTATCATCCTTTTGTGTTAGGACATCAACAATACTGAGATCTCCTCCATATACATACATTACAAAAGGCTTACAAAAGTCTAGGTTTCTAAGTACTGGAGCTGTTGAGATAGCTTTCTTGACCTCTTCAAAGGCTTGCCTTCCTTTCATAGTCCACTTGAAAATTAGGTCTTTTTTTAGTAAGAGTGTCACTGGTCTATGGAAAGCCTACTGTAATACCCCTCAGCTTGGAAATTCCTACTCTCTAGCTGATCAAACAAATTAAAATTAAGGAAAATGGCCCCATGTAGGTCAGACTCACGTAACTTCTAGAAGTTCAAGAAAAGAGGGATGCAACACATGATTCTTTGATAAAGCATCAGAAAATAATTAAAGACTATTTTGATAAAAGGACTTCAAATCCCCATTTTGAAATAGGCTCAATTGTTTTGAAATGGGATGTAAGAGCCACCAAGCTAGGTTAACACACTAAATTTGAAGCATTATGGACTGGCCCTTATAAAATTCATGCGTGTAAACAAAAAAATTTGTTTGAGCTAGAAACGATGGAAGGTGAACCTGAGAAGATTCTTATGAATGGAATCTATTTGAAACATTTTAGATAAATAGTGTTTTTTAGTGATTTTTGATCATGCGGGTGTTGTATATTCTTTTTGAGCAGGCTCAAAAGTGTTTGGGGTCGCTAATAACTGTAGAGTAAAAAATGCTCTATGTTTCATTTTTGATTTTTAGTCACATGATCCAAATCACTATCCCTAAAAAATTTGGTTCGAGATGGCAAAGTTTTGAAATAGAGTGCAGGCTCTAATTTCCTTTTGATTCATTTTTCTCTAAGTGTCAAATTCAGGTGAAAGCTACCAAGTGTCATCAACTGAGGCACCTTTCACAATTTTTAAAAATTGGTTAGGATGTGCCATGTATCTCATAGTAACTTAGTGGAATGCAACAAGTGTCAGCATCCATGTTTCATATCAAAACTCATGTTTCAAATATCTTTTAAGTGGAAGGTTTCAACAAGCTATGTATCAGGATCAGGTGGAGCGTGCCAAGTGGCAATCACAGAAGGTTTCAATTTGCTTTTCTAAAAGTGATGAAAGATGTCACGTATCTTAGTTGAAGAGAGTGGAAGCCACCACGTGTCAACCTCCAATTTTTCTTCTTTTTGTTTCACTGATATAGTAAAGACTATGGTGGGTCTTAGGTTTTGTTTCTGAAGCAAGTGGAAGCCCGCCAAGTGTCATTGTCTGTGTAAATATGAAATGAGGCTAAATTTGTTATATAATATAAACAAAGTGATGTGGAGACTAGCACATGTCACCTTCCATAGGTTTCTCAAAAGGTGGATAAAATTAGTGGAGATCACCACATATCCCTAGTTAAGTAAAGTAGAGATTGCCATGTGTCCTTTGTTGAGGCAAGCAGAAATTGCCACCTATCCCTATGCCCTTTTTAAAGTTGCTCAGGAAAGAAATACTGTCAGTTTTATTTTCTATTAAGTTGTTAAATTTTTGAAGAAGCATAATTTTATAGGTGTCAAAGGTGGAACACTCTTGATCAAAGACACAAAAAGAGTATAAGTTACGTGAAAAGTGTCGTGTGTCTTTGGTAAGTGTTGTGGAACATGCAAAGTGTCATTTTATAGTGAATCCTAAATAAAGAAAAGGTTTTCAAGAGGAAAAGGGGAATTAGGCAAGTGTCCTCTCCCATTTGAAAGTGGGAAAAGTCTTGAGCATTTACTTCGGCCAATGAACTTGTAGAGAAACAGAATGTTTTAGAATCTAAGAAATATCTTCTGTTAGACACTTTTAGTTTGGTTAGTTTTCAGTTGGGCCGTTAGATTGAGAACATGCAGATACTTTGGAAGGAATCCAAGGCTATAAATAGGGGTGCAGAGATCACCAAGAAGGAGGAGAATATAGAGATATTTTTTTGAGAGAATTATTGTCAAGAGTTTTAGACTTTCTAGAGCTGTGATTAGGAATATCATTTACCTTTATTCTATTTTCTTGAGTTGGAAAGTTTATGTAATTGTGCATGTTTCCATGTCTCTTATGTGACTGGAGAATTAATAAGAAGATTGAATCTTGTGCCTTTGTTGATATTTTTTGTGTCACTACAAAAGTAGTCTAAGCTGTGAGCCTCTGTTTCTTTTGTTTTCATCTTTTACATTGATCATGCCTTGTTTGCTCTTAAATGTAATTGAATCTTACATATAGTTTCACTATGCTTAGATTAAGGGTTGAATTATATTTAGGTGCATTTACATATTTAGATTTTCTTTCTTTACATTTGTGTTTCTGTTAAAATTCATATCCCTTTTCCTATTATATGCTCGATATAAAGAAGAAACCAGCTTCTTAAAAATCTAGAGGTTGTTTCAAGTTGCAAGTCCCACATTCTTGAAACTTCCCATTGTTGGTGTTAGAAACAAAGCATAATTTTAACCTTGGTGTTATAAAAAGGATATTGGATGCTCTCCCTCCTGTCTGTCATCCTTTTGTGTTAGGACAACAACAATACTGAGCTCTCCTCCATATACATACATTACAAAAGGCTTAGAAAATTCTGGGTTTCTAAGTATTGGAACTGTTGAGATATCTTTCTTGACCTCTATAAAGGCTTGCCTTCCTTTTGTAGTCCACTTGAAAATTAGGTCTTTTTTCAACAAGAGTGTCACTGGTCTTACTAAGCCTGTAAAGTCAAATATGAACTGAATGGCGAAATTAATCTTTCCCAAGAAAGATTGAATTGTTTTCTTATTTACTGGAAGAGGTAAGTTCATTATAGATGCCACTCTTTCTGGGTCTATGGAGACTCCTTATTTAGATACTATATGTACTAATAATTTTCCTTGAGGGACAACAAAGATACATTTCTTAGGATTCAAGGATATTCCAAATTCTTGACATTTTTTAAACACAGATTCTAAATGATCAAAATGATCAGCAGTATTCTTTGAAAAAATAGTAAGATCATCAAGATAAATCAAGATGATTTTATTTATAAGTTCCCCAAATGCTACATCCATATCTCTTTGAAAAGTGGCTCTAGTATTTGATAGGCCAAATGGCATCTTAGCATATGCAAATGTTCCCCATTTGGTAGTTAAATCAGTCTTGTATTGGTCTTCATTAGCTAGCTAAATCTAATTGTATCCAGAGAAACCATCTAGCAAATAAAACCTCTCAAATCTAGCCATAGTCTATAAAATCTATTCCATAGAAGGCAAAGGATAGTGATATTTTAGAGATGCTCTATTTAGGTCTCTAAAATCTACACAAAGTCTTATATCACCATTCTTTTTCCTAACTGGTACTAGATTTGATACCCAGGTTGAATGTGTGATTGGAAAAAATATTTCAGAATCTAAAAGTTTCTAAAACTCATCCACCATTGGAGGCTCAATCCTTGGATTCACTGGCCTCTATTTCTGTTTAATAGGCTTAAATCCTTTAGTCAATTCTATTGTGTGTTGAATAATGTCTCTATTATATCCATGAAGGTCTTCATAGCTCCAGGCTATGACTTTGTCATATTTTTTGCATAATTCAATTAGCCTTTCCTTTTCTACTTGAGTTGTAGAATTTCCAACTTTTAATTTTTTTTCCTTCACTCACCTCTATTTTAGAATAATCTAATTTGTTTGCTTGGAACCTTTTCTTCTCCAGGCTTACATCTTCTAGATCAAAAAGGTTTTCTAAAGTGATTAAACCTTTGGGAACCTTATTAATCTTTAATTATATAATTTGATCCCCATATGCCTCTTCAATCTTTGGTTGCAATTGATTGGCAAATTCCCCTGATTATTTCAAGAATGAGAGTACCTAAAAATCATTCTCAAATACTTGCCAATCCTCATCATTATCTGGGATAGTTGGCCTTACTATAACCTTTACTAACTCATTGTTAACTAATAGGCCAATTGCTGGATCAAACTGCAAGCCAATCTATGCCATCCTATTAGCTTCAAAATTTTGAATCTTGGGGACTACTTCAATATTGAAAGCTTCAAAATCTTCTATTAAGTCCCAAATTTTGTGCTTATAGTATTTCATCCTTACATTCTTTACTATTGCCTTTTCTCTAATTTGCTTTACTACTAGTTCTAAATCTCCTTTTACTATTAGATTCTTTATTCCCTTTTTCTTGGCTAATAGGATCCCATGTACTAAAGATTCATACTCAACATCATTATTAGTACAAGCAAATTTAAAATGGATAGCCCTTAAAATTTTGTCACCATTTAGAGTAGTAAGACAAATTCCTGCTCCAGCACCATTTTTACTTTTAGCCCCATCAAATTTTATGGTCCAGATTTCTAAATCTTTTTTAGATTCTTGATTAGTTGGCATTTATTCCCTTAAAACATTTGGGATTTCATGGTCTGCATCAAAAATAACATAAGTGCCCAGACAAGTAGAGTCATAATTTTTATATGGGTCACTATGCTATCATAGCTAACAACTGGTTATTTTCTTTTTCTTGATCATGCTTAGTCCAGTTGCTTAGCTCTTCAACAAAAACCCTTTCTTCCTTATTTATCATAGCATGATCTACCTCTAATTTTGATGTTGGTTCATTTTTGATGTGATCCTTTGATAGTGGTTTAGATAGAGTTTTCATCTTTGAACCATATTTAGTTCTTAGAATTAAGTGAGACCAATAAAGAGACATATCTCCTCCTATCTTGGCTGTAAAGTCTCTTGATAAACATAGGCCAAATAAAAGAGGTATATCTATAACTACTACATCTTGATTTACAATTATATTTGAACAAGTATATAATTGCAATATTAGTTGTTTAATTCTCCCTATCGTTTGCATCTAGCTGCATAATTCCTTTAGTGAGTGGCTCATATTTTATCTTTAAAGCATCTGTTATTTGCTTTGGCATTACTATAGTACTAGCCTCTAAATTTATCATTACATTATCTAGTAGTTTCTTGCCAACTATCAAAGTTAAATAGAAGAGATCCGGTTTGGATTTTCTTACCTCTGGTGCATTGTTCACTAGGGCTATTGTCTTCAAATGAACTGTGTCTTTGATATTTTCTTTATCATCAGGTCCTTCTTTGATATAAGTACATTTGGGCATTGCTTAGCCTTTAAGAGATTCTTGTAATAGTGTCCTTTGTTTAGGAATAGCTAATATGTCCCAAATTGATAGTTGTGCTAGAGTCATCTTTAGTTGATCCACCACATTCATTGGTCCCAAAGTTTGAATTCTTGGAAAATAAGGATACCTTGCCTTTTCTTGAATTTGTCCAAGAACTACTTGATTCTACACTGGCTGAAGCACTTCTTGTCTAACTACTATGTTTTGATGACTTTGAAATGGAGTATTCTCCATAACTTCATTATTTACAACTTCAGGCTATTATAGCATTCTCTTCTTTGATCTAATATAGTAGTCTGATTACACCACTAGTTTCCTAGAAGCAGAAGCTTCATTCAAGAATATTGATTCTTCATCTTCAACCCATGAGAACAAAGCATATTCTAGGGCTATTTATTCTTGTTTTGGCAAAGACATCCCTTGCATTTGAGCCATTAAGACTAAATTTTGCATACCAAAAGATTGGTAGGATTGATTGTCACTAGAATTTGCAAATTGACCATCCATTCTTCTTTGCTCTGCCACCTTTTGTTGTAGATTACCCATGGGACAATATCTAGGCATATGAGAATTATTTCAAGGGAAACACCAGGCATTGGTACCATCTACATAATTATTTTTCTGTGGAACAATCTCTTTATTTAAATTAGGAGGAATAGTCTGTGAGGGTGTAGGGACTGCAACTAATTGGTTTGCTAGCTGAGGCTTATTTTGCCTTGGAGGACCTTGATATTGGTTTGGCTGTGATGGAAATATATTTCCTTGATAGCCTTGATATTGGGGTTTAGCATAAGTATTTTATTGTCTTTTCATATTAATCAGCTCATTAGGAAATGTCCTTATGATATTCTTGATATCATCTAGCTCAAATGACTGGGCAGGGAAAATTTCTTTAGCAGGTGGTTAAGGATATGTGTATATAAACATAGGTGGGGTTATGGATTTAGGGGTTTCTTGAGGTGATGGCAATGAAATATCTATAAATATGGGCATGGGAGGCATTGGAGACAACTTTCTAGCATTTATCAAATTATTTTCAGCTCTGATTGCATAGTCATAAGCCTCTCGTAGAGTCTAACCTCTAAGCGATTGAATCATAACAGATATGTCTAAATTTAAAGCCTTAAGATAAAACACTATATCCATACCTAGTAATGGTCTAACTATAGCATGGATTCTTTCCCAAGTATTTTGAAATTTGGAATTGAATTCAGTCATTGCTTCTTGTGGTGCCCTTTGGATGGTAATCAATTGCTGTAATAAAGAAGACTTATCACCCTTCTCTTCAAATCTTTCAAAGAAAAGATCTCTGAGATGATCCCATGTAGATATGGTATTTGGGGTCAAGGACTGGTACCATTCTAGAGCTTTCCCTTTAAAATAAGTTTCTAATAATCTTATGGCCACATTTTTCTATGTGACAACATGTATAACATAGACATCTGATACATCTTGCAGATGTTCTTCAGGTGTTTTGAAGTCTTGCCCACTGAATTTGGGTAGAGATTTCAAGGCATTCACTGGGATGGGGTCCCAAGTGGCTGCTGGTATTGGGAGAATCAAAGGACTACCAGTGTTCTAACTTGCATAATTTATTGGGGGTATAGGGGCTCCCATATTTACTCTTGGTATTGGTATAAACTAGTTGACTCTTCTTCTTAGACTAGTTACCAAAGGTGGCAAAAGAATACCTGGATTTATAGTAGATTGTCATCTGGTTACTGGTCTATAGCTCTGACTCCTTGTAGCTCTCTGGGTCATATGATCTTGAAAGAAACTTCAATATAGTGTCCCACTGAGCATGTCAAAAACTATTGATGGTTAAAATTGTGCTTGTTTCTAACACCAATAAATGGGAAGTTTCAAGATGTGGGACTTGTGACTTGAAACAATGTCCAAATTTTTAAGAAGCTGGTCTCTTCTTTATATTGAGTGTATATTCGGAAAAGGGATAGGAATTTTAACAAAAACACAAATGCAAAGAAATAAAATCTAACTATGGTGATGCACCTAAATGTAATTCAACCCTTAATCTAAGCATAGTGAAACTATACGTAAGATTCAATTACATTTAAGAGTAAACAAGGCATGATCAATGAAAAAGATGAAAACAATAGAAATAGAGGCTCACATCTTAGACTACTTTTGCAGTGACACAAAAAATATCAACAAGGCACATGACTCAATTCTCTTATTAATTCTCCAGTCACATAAGAGGCACAGAAACATGCACAGTTACATAAACTTTCCAACTTAAGAAAATAGAACAAAGTCAAATGATATTCTTAATCACAACTCTAGAAAGTCTAAAAACTCTTGACAACAAAGCTTAGACTATTTTTGCAATGAGATAGAAAATATTAACAAAGGTACAGGATTCAATCTTATTATTAATTCTCCAGTCACATAAGAGGCATAGAAACATGCATAGTTACATAAACTTTCCAACTCAAGAAAATAGAACAAAGGCAAATGATATTCCTAATCACAGCTATAGAAAGTCTAAAACTCTTGACAATAATTCTCTTAAAAAATTGTCTATGGATTCTCCCCTTGGCACTAGTGATCTCTACACCCCTTTTTATAGCATTGAATTCACTCTAAATTGTTTGCATGTTCCCAATCTAACAGTTCAACTAAAATCTAACTGAAAAAGAAGTGTCTAAGAGAAGATATTTCTTAGATTCTAAAATGCTCTATCTTTATGTAGTTCATTGGCTAAAGTAGATACTCAGGATGCTTCCTACTTTCAAATGGGAGAGGACACTTGGTTGATTCCCCTTTTCCTCTTAAAAACCTTATCTTCATTTAGGATGTACCAAAAAATGACACTTAGCCTTTTTTTTAGTAGTTACCGAAGACACACGGTACTTTCTACATAACTTATACTCCTTTTGTGTCTTTGCTTAGGAGTGTTCTGCCTTTGACACCTATTGCAATCTGCTTCTTCAAAACTTTAACAACTCAATAAAAAATAAGACCCATAGCATTTCTCACCTGAGCAAATTTAAAAAGGGCAAGGGACAAGTGGTGATTTCCACTTGCCTCAACAAAGGACACATGGTAATCTCTATTTTATTAACTAGGGATATGTGGTGATCTCTACTGCTTTTATCCACCTTTTGAGAAATTTGCAAAAGGTAACACGTGTTAGTCTCTATGTCTCTTTGTTTATATTATAGAAACAATCGGACCTCATTTAATATTTACATAGATAGTGACACTTGGCATCTTCTATCAATTTTAGAAAAGCAAATCAAAACCTTCTGTGATTTCCACTTGGCACCCTCCGCTTGATCTTGATACTTAGCTTGTTGAAACCTTCTGCTTAAAAGAGATTTGAAACATAGATGTCAATATGAAATTTGGATGTCGACACTTGGTAGCTTCCACTGAGTTACTATGAGCTACGTGGCACATCTCGACCAACTTATAGAAATTATGAAAGGTGCCTCGATTGATGACACTTGGCAGCTTCTGCTTGACTTCAACACTTAGACAAAATTGAGAAAAAGAAATTTGAGCCCGTGATCTAAGTCAAAACTTTGATGTCTCGAACCAAAGTGTTTTGGGATAGTAATTTTGATCATGCGACTAAAAATAAAAATTAAATGTAGAGTATTTTTTACTCTACATGTCCCATCATTTCCTTATTTCAATGGACAAATCTCTAACCTCTTTTTTCTAACTGCTCCCTCAAGGGGGCATCCACAACTCATCATTCCTCATTTAGGGCATTAGAATGAAATAATGTTTCATTATTTGATAAATATTTATTGTTCCTATATCTTGAAATTATTTCCTAAACATGTTAAAATTGTATACACCTAATTCTAGCCACAACTGGCTTCCAACCAAATTTTGGATTGATTTCTATCAACCATTGAAAATTAAGCCTATGAATGATTGAATGTCCAAAATTTTTTTGTGAATCATTGATAAAAGCTTATAATAATGTTGAGGCATCCCTATTTTGTATAGTATATTTTATGAGATAATAACCTCTCATGGATTCTTCCTTAATCACCTTGTAATATAACAATTGTCGATTTGGCCTATGGACCCATTAAGTGGGGCACTTGATTAAATTGTGAAAGATCTAAAATGTTAATAATATTGAATTAAAAAATTAAATAATATTAAATTATTAGTTAAATTATCATTTTTTAATTAATGAATATCTAAAAATGGAAATTCCAAAAATCAAAATATCAAGCTTTTCATCATGCTTTTATGAGTTATATCTAATTTGAGAGACATGCCTTGTAATTAAAAATTATAATTACATGACAAATTTTAACTCAATTAGAGTTAGTCTCAAATCACCTAGGGTTGTTTTCAACCCATTACATGTTTAAACTTAACCTTAAGTCACCTTGGGTGAGAGTTAATTCTTGTAGCTATATAAATAATGCCTTGACTCTTGAAATTTTAGTTATTTTGGTGTAATGTTTTTATTCTAAAATATCTTCAATAAGATCTTTTCATGTAGGGTAATAATACATAAATTCTTTGTAATTAGTGTTACCATGCTCAAATTTTAAGCCAAATAATCAAATCTAAGGTGCCAAGGAAAGGTGAAGCCAATAAATCTCCATTGATGAAGATTTATTGATGCACAAGTCGAGAAGACCATTCAACAAGTCATCTTGGATATACAAGTAAGGTAAAGGAATGATTTTCTTTGTGTCTTAGTTATATTTACATTATATTCTTGTTACCTGTGCTCTCCCTAGTGTCTAGGCTAGAAGTGTTAAGATTTTAGTGTGTTAATTTTGATTTGTTTATTTGGACTAAAACAAGGCTAACCCCCCCATCTACATATTCCTTGTCCACAATTTCAACTCATCATAGCTCATATTCATACTCATGAAAAAAATGTATTTTTCATTGTCTTATACCTTTTGTGTAAGTACAAAAACTACAATATGTTTTGAAGCAAATGAATAGAGATAGAAATCCTTACTAAAATTTTGATTATTGGTAGTTCTGATGTCTTGGAAATATCTCCAATCCTATGTCATACACTATATCTTATAGAATATTTATCTAGCATATAATTTAATGGTTTGACAATCTCTCAATCCAAAAATGATATTTTTAAAAAAAATTATTTTACCAAAGAAGGAATTTAGTTCATTCTTGCTCTTGCGAGCTATTAACTTGAATATGTCCTACACTCAATCTAGATAAATTGAGAGCCTATATTTGGTGATGATATGGACTAATAAATTCCCTTTGATGACCCCAAAGATGTTTATTTTGGATTAAGTGACACTCTATACCTTTTTCATCTATCAAACACCTTTTAGAGGTGGTCTACATGGTCATCTCTATTTTTGGAGAACATAGTGAGGTCAACCATGTGTATGATGATGCACTTACCAACAAACCATTGGAAAGAAAATTATGTGGACCTATTAAAGTTTTTTCATACATTTATTAGGTTGAATGACATCCTCTTATATCTAAAAATTCCCACCTTTGTTTTGAAGGTAGTTTTCATCTAATCCTCTACCTCTACTAGTACCTGACTATAACCAAAGAGTCTATCCATCAAGGAAATCATCTATGATCTTATTACCAATTGAATTACCTCATATAGGGAAGGCAAAAGGTAATTATATTTCTCTGATGCTTTGTTTATATTTTTAAAATGAACACAAATTCTGATTTCTCCACTATTTTCTTGACCAATACCAAATTAACTACGTAAGTAGAGTGCCTAATTGGGAAAACCTTTGTACTTATATTTGAATTAAAAGTTCTTATATTGGTTTACTATATTTTTTACTTGCCTAAAATTCTTAGATATGGCTTCAATTATTTATTGTGAGTAATGATTATAGGGTCACAAAATTTTATGTCTTTGTATGTTCATGATATCACATTTTTATATTCTATCAGTAGTACTTTCAGATTTTATTTCTCAAATTAAGTGAAACTTAGTCTTACATTCAGCTACTGAGGGTATTAGTTAGTGCTTAAGTTTTCTTTGGAAAATATAATTTAGTTTCTCTTGGTGGGTTTTGCTTTTGAGCTAGGGTTCTACATAAAAATCTCATTCTAAGGAGACCATGCTTAGAGGTATGTCATTCTCTTTTAATTTTAGAACACCATATTCCCCTAGGTCATCACCATGAATGGGATTTACATCATTTTCATCTATTATATAAGCTTCAAATTATTTAGATCTATTCATGAATGACATTACATATTGGTCAACATTGAATAGTTTGAAATTATAGATGTTATATAGGATGGAGGGTCAAGGAACCAAATTCATTACAAAATTTTGCATCTTAGACTCTTCGAGTGTTTCCAAATTAGTAGATAAAACTACTAATGAATTGTATTTCTCATTCTTTTCTCTAAGAATTTATTTAATGTTGAATCCTTCAAAGCTATCATTCAAGCCCAATATTTATGTTTTTGTTTCTTTTGGTATGTGAGATTACACTGATACATATTCCATATTTGATTGACCACAGTTCAAAGTCATCAGTGATTTGTAACAATTTAACATTATGAATATGCAAAAATTACAATCCAAGGAGTATATATTCATATTTTTCTCTATTGTTGGTGTAAGTAAATTATAAAATATAATCCATGAGGTAAAAATTACCATCTAGATATGTTTAAATCCACACTAACACAAAAAATCTTATCTTGATGTGGCTTTGTTGAAATGAATATTCCATATATGAGATGGATCTTCAAATTATTGTTCATGAAATTCATGTTCTTATCTAGTGTTAAATGTGTATACACCTTCATGCAAATATATGAACTCTACCATTTCATTTTTGGAATTATACTCAACGATCAAATGTTTAATCTTTGGTTCATGGTCCACTCCAATCTAGTTGGCTACCCCCTTCTAGGGAAACCACATGTATAATAAATTAGTATTAGTATACAAATTTAATATCTTAGACCAATCATGACATAGAAATGAACCTATAATTATATAATTTCAATAACCTAGATGTTAGTGGTATACTACACACATGGCTTATATGCTAACTAAATGTGCATGTTCATTAGTTCTCTAACACATGGGACTGAAGACTTATCCATTTGTGAGATCACTTTAGTTGACTTATCAATTTTCAAGCCTAAATTATGGCATACAACTATCAACATTAAATTATCCAAGGTGATTGAGTCTACCAAGTAGTTTTTCACATTCTTTCTAAACATTCTGACAATTAGAAAAAATGATATTACTTTCGGTTTATCTATACATACCATTAAATTGGTATACGTAACTTTGTATTTATCTAATTTAGAGGATATCTTATCTAGGGATTTCAATGGCATTTATCTTTGTTTGTGAGCTAAGCTAGTTCATACAAGGTGATATTGGCCTTGATATTCTTCATGTCCTCAATAATGTTATACTCAACCTTGATTTATGGTTATCTACTCTAAAACTAATCATCTCTCTTAGGTGAGGGTTTTGTTTTTAGATAAAAAATATAGATAAGTAATATTATTATTATTATTATTATTATTATTATTATTATTATTAATAGATGTTTCACTAGTAACTAATTTCTTGTTCCTTAGATTATAGTTATTCCTCTAGAACTACTAGAAAACATGGATCTTGTTTGTATTGTCTTCTTTTTCATTTTCATCTTCCAATGTAAATGGGAGATCATAGGTATAAAAGGCCATTATTGAATTATAATATCTAGGAAGAAGGTTTTATTTGATGTATAGAGTGTTATTGTATATCCATCTCCTTTTTAAATATCTTGAAGGTTGTGCAAAACTTAATGTAGTCAAGCTCACCATGTTGTGAAGTATTTTGAACTTTACACTAATTAGGAAGGTTTTCTTCCATAATGTTAATATTTGGCATCTTGTCATATATAACTTAAAATTATTTATTATTTATAGACAAATTAAAATTCCCATTATAACTTTGGAATCTAAAATAATGATTGATATTCTACCCTCGATAATTATGTATGCATTTTTGCATATTTAAAAACTAATTACTTAATTTCTAAATCATCATCTGTATTGAATCAAATTCTATTTTTATTTAATAATAATTGGTTTTTTATGTTGTATTAGTATTTACTAGTATCAATAATGGACACATGTTTTTCTAGTTAGGCATATAATTATTCAACAATCCAAGATGTTAATTGGGTAGAACTTAGGCTAAGGGAAACTAGTTATGATTTAGGTTCTATTTTTAGGCCATAATGTTTTGGTTTACATTTAAAATTGGAATGAAATCCAATAAAATAGGACCAATTTTGATTGGGGTCAAGTACTGTGTATGAGGATTCAATTATTTATCTATATTGATAGCTTCGACATAAGTCAAAGATAATGTACCAATACCAACAACACTGCATAAAAACACAATAGTCATAGAGTCTAGATCATTCTTGTACATATCTAGGGAAAATACTTATTAGGTGTGTAATAATTATCAATTATGTTATACATCTTCTAAAATTTAGCATTACACACTTGAATTAGCTAGTTTGGTTCTTTTCTCATGCTTGTAAAGTGTTGGCAAATAACACTTTCCCTAATGACCTAGATAAATTATTCTAGAAAAATGTTTTGACACTCTTCCCAAGAGATAATGGAACCTTATAGGAAATTAAGAAAATAGTCATAGGTTTCATCTAATAATGTGAATGGGAATATTTTGTATTCCATGTATTCATGAGTTACATTGAAGATTCTGAAAGTAGTTTTGACGGCCTTGATATGTTTTTCTACTATCTTTTCTCTATAAGAAAAAAGGGAGGTAGATATTTCGTAGGGTTTTTATGTAGTTCATGTATATCTCCTAAAATTTTGATAGAATAACCAATTATCCAAGTTGGATCCTTAACTAGAGATTATATTTGAGGCTATCAATGGGTCATTGGGAGTAATAGAAGATGGGGTTATCTTCTTGGAGAGAATGATTGATCCAAGGGCTCTCTCCTAAATCCTTTATTAGGCCTAAATTTTATATGAAATTACAATGGTGGGAATAATAATTTAGTGTCTTAGGTTTACCCTATAAGTATTTTGGGTGCTTCAAGTACAATGCAAGTGATTATTTTCAAATAAAATAGAGGTGGAGATTCAAACCCTCCTTTTATCACCAACTTAAGTTACTCTCTATTGATCTAGGTTTAATTTATACCATATAAACTATTATGAGGTATCCTCTAACATTTTAGGATCAATGGAAAGGTATTCACTCCAAGGCATACATTATGGGGTATTCAATTTTATAAACAACATTTTTGTGGACTAACAATAAGTAACATAGATTATTTACCAAGGTATTTATATCAATTATAGCTTAATATGAATAACTATAAAATTAAGATAACTCATATAGAAGAAAATAATAATAAACCAAAATTATATAACTTCTTACACAATCCACAAGTTGGATAAAAATTAGGATTTATGCATCAAGACTAAAATTTTAGAATTTTTTAAGAATTTCCTAATAATCTTTCACAAATAAAATTATCCTCTTTTTGGGAATATGAGATTATAAATATAAATAGGCCTGGGATGAAGAAGGATTCATCTCTCAAGGAAAGTCTGATAATGAAATTTCAAAAATAGGACTTGCATGCAAAGTTATTGTAAAGGATGAACATATAGTAATCATCCCAAAATAAAATTTCATAGATAAAAATATAATATATACATGCAATGTGTATTTCAAACCAAAGTTTCATCTTAAAAAATACACGCAAGTGTATATTTATACTTAGATGGGTGATAATGTGGCACTACTAGCTGAAGGAGATGGTGGAGTGACTATTGGAAGGATTGAAGTAGTCACTATGGTTCCTTATGGGATTAAAACTAGGCCTGTTGGAGTTTACATGACTTTAAATCCTCAAAATTAGGAACCTTGAGATACTAGGGCAGTATTAGTAGTTGGTTCATGGTTGATAGTAAGCTTTAAGACATCTATTTTACCATGACTTATTTAAATAAATCTTATGATTTTTTGAACTCCTTATTAATAATGTTAAAATTGAATAGGGAAGGTTTGAAGAGTTTGATGGCCTTATCCATCAACTTTGTTTGTTTAGATTCTAAGATCTTGAATTCTAATCCTAAAGCTACAAATATTCTCACCCTATCCTTATAAAAATTTACCAATTGTAGGATTTCATCATTTTTTCTACATATAGTGTCTTCAACTTCCTCATTGAAGTTGTTTATTGATGCTTGGAGGAATTTTTTAAAATTTGGTTCATTGACTAGTTCACCTATAAGAGTGATCACATTAGTGACCCTCATGTCCTTTATAATTTCCAAGGAATCACTTTCATGATTTTATAAATGCCCCAATAGAGTTCTCATATGGTTGTGCCAATTGAGGGAAGAATATATTTTTTAAATTATGTTGTTAAGGCATCATGATGCATCCATGTTGGACATCAAGTTTAGTTGGATGAAGGCATTAGTTATGGATCATTGAACCAAGATAATAAACCTCCTATATAGTTAGTAAATTTGATTACAAAAATTGGTCACATTTGTTATATTTTATTAGATTCCTACTCTAGAAACTTGAATATTATATAAAATTTTATACAACTTAGTACCTTCACTCTACCCATAATCAATTATATCTTTAGGAGCATGTATGGTTTGTCTCTATTTTAATATTTGATGTGCTTCCTCTTTAATTTTATAAAATTATTTCATTTTTTCACTAGTAAAATCCATATAAGAGAAAAAATATTCAGTATATTCATTATGAAACCTTGGATCCTTTTTAGCTTTCTTTACCAAGGGAAACAAATTTTCTCTTTACTCGAATTCAATTCCTCCCCTTATTTCTAGATTCAAAGCATTCCTCTTCCTTACCCTTTTCATGGTTCCATTCTTATTATAAAACCATGTATAGACTATAGGTAAATTTTTGATAAGTAGGTTATGTCTCTCATCCCTTGCATTCTACATCTATTTTTCTCATTCAAGAATAATAACTTCCCTTGGTTATTCATCTTCTAGTCTCGAGTCTTCTAATGTGGATGGTGGAGAAGTCATTAGATGAGGTGTTATTAATGTAGGTTCCAATGATAAACTTATTTGTATTGGGAATTTAAGATGTGGATAGACTATTCTCTCCTATGGTGAAGTTTCCCTTAATGAAGTGACTTCAACCACATACTTGGTCAAGCATGTGGTTATTTCAATAGTCATAATGGCTAACTATACATGTGAAGATTGTGGCATAGGAGAATCTAGTAGATTAGAATATTTTTTGAGGATTGTTGACCTCTTAGGGTTTTAAGTGGAAACTTTAACATTAATCTAAAAATAAGCCCCTTTTTGGATCCTTTATTTGCATTGAAAAAGAAATAATGGATGAATCAATAGAATTAGATAAAATAAGATTTGGGATATCTAGAGGAAAATATGTAGATGGAATATTTACACTAGAGATAGACGAAACAATAGAAGAGACTACCTTAATCAGGTTATAACTTTGTTCTTCCATGTGGATTTGTTGATCCAAATATCTATGTAATTTTATTCTTTCTTTAATCTTTCCAGGATCATGAATTTAGCCTTCTCTAGCTCAATTTATTCTTCATATAGGGTAGTTTATTCACTTGATTCAGGCCCAGTCCCCTTCATTGTTTCCACATATTATTTATATTCATTTATTGAATACTCAAATAAAGATATAACTAGTGTAGGATCCTCTTCTTATAATTATTCCTAATTAATGGATTTCTCTATAATATGGTGACCACTATATGGACTTTCTTTTATTTGTTTTCCATGGAGAAAGTGGAAGCATCCTTAGATTTCCTATGGTAAGTGATCACATTAGAAGTGGAAAAAGATGGATATGGTGAAATGAATGAAGGGGATATTGTGGTGGAAATTATAACTGTAGGTGGTGGTTAAGGAAAGATGGATGGGGTAGGGGATAGCATGGTAAGGAGTGCTTGATAATATGACTCATCACCAATGGTAGGGGATGGAGGTCTAATTATAATCGATGCTTGAGAATATGAAGAAGAAGATGAAATAGACATGAAATAATCCTATATAAACTTAAGGATACTAACTTGGGTGGTAGTTTTAAGTGGTGGTAGAGGTGTCACCTATAATGTGCTCTTTTTTCAATCTAAAGGAAGTTCATTTTTATCCTTGGTAATAGTTGTTCCCAAAACTATAAAATTATTATTTGAAGATGAAGAGGTAATATAAGGATGGGGGAGACCTCTTAGAATTTATTTCATTATTTTAGTATTTAACTCCATTTGGATATTAGAGTCTCCCTTTTGTAAACTTGTTTGTTCTCTTATAAGAGATTGTGGTTGGTCTTACCCTTATGAATCATGTGGTTATGCTAGAGGCCACTGATGGATCCATCATATCTATTATTTATCTTCCATATATTTATCCTTATATTAATTAATCTTAGGATTATACTAAAGAGATTAAACAAAAATCATAGACATTTGTTTATCTTTCATTCTTTTCCATATCTCAGTATCATCTGATGCATTCATAAAAACATCATGATCATATTCCTGGTGACCATATGAAATTTTTACCTTCTTATTTTATTTGAGATACCTAAGGTATGTCCAACTTTTCTTCTTGGGGTTCCATTCCATGAATTGGGACACCTTTAAGTTATAATAAAACTTGAATTTTATATCTTTTAGATATGTAGTCTAACCACAAATTATAGTTATCCAATAATCAAAGGATTTTTATAATAATAGGCATGATGTTTTTTACCAATCTCCTCATCAATGATAATTTAAAGTTTAAAATCCACCTCATGTTCTAATTTTTTTTGGTACATGACATAGTAGGAATAGAGGAGATGTCCTTCTACATTAAATTATAATGATTGTATAATCATGGTAGTACCAATAATCCCCTATTTTTTAAATTCTTCTTATCATATTTTAAAATATCCTAGGCATCTAGATGCCATAAATTTATTGATATACTAGAGGATATTCTTCCTCACATATTCTCTAAATTTCATTCTTAAATATATATAAAAAAGAAAGACTAATCTTCACATATTTTATTACCTAGATACTATGTTGAGGGTTTCCATATCTCCCCATGTGTTTTTTGGACTTTTCCTAGGATGACATCCATAAGATATTACATCATGTAAAAATAGCCATAAATTAGCCTTTGATCAAGATAAAATATCTATATGTAAACACCCTAATTTTGTCAAGTAACCACAAGTACTATATATTTTGTTTATCTTTCACACAAGGGTCTTAGTGATAGTTATAGTCCTTGTTCATGTGGTCATATTGAGTCTTTTTTATATTTCTTGTGTCTTATTTTCCTTATTTTTACACCCCTAGTAATCACATGTCACCTTTTCCCAGTCCCAAGGGCCCCTAGCCTATCATCCCTAATTTTTGTTTTGTTTTGAGACTTAAGACATTAGTGCTACTATTAAGAAACTATCACCACATGACACTAATGTCAACTTGTGGCTTCTTTAGTGTCTTATTGTCCCTTTCACTCATGTTTGAGTCCTAACCCCTCTATGACCCTTCTCTTATGTTTTTTATATCTTTTTCATGACTTGTTGGCCAAAGAACAAGGTATTATATTTAAAATAAATATCCTCCTATATAAAGATCCTCACAAGGCATTTTTCATCTAAAAATTACTATTTTGGCACTTATTTACATAAAATCAACCAATAGTAAAACTCAAATTCTTTGCATATTACTTAGCTTTCACACCTAGACATTTGCATGCTTGATCAAAGAAAGGCCTATGAAAAATTCATTATATCATATCATGTAAGTTGATGGTGCACTCTCCCTAAGAGATAACTACATATGATCTAAGACAACTCACATTTGGGTTAATGTAGGCAATAACTAGGAAAATAGGGGTTCTACTCTGCATTATCATAACATCCCAAAACCCAATTTATTTCCTTTCCTTTTGCATTTTATTATATAATTGTTTCATGTGTGCATGTATTCATTAGGTTTTTGGAGAATATTCAACCAAAATAGTTATAAATATGAGCTCTCATATGACACAAAATCATGTATAAAATCTCCAAAAACTCCTACAACTTCCTTAAAAGTTATAGACAATCACTATAAAAAGGGAATTATCAATATAATTGGAGACTATCACCACATAATGCTACTACCCTAAGAGGGGCATTATTGTCTAGATCCAGATCTAAAAAAATAGTCAATAAATAAAAGATTATTTTGTGTCTACTCAACCATTTCTAGTATCCCATTCTGTGAAAAACTTTGTGTATATTTTGATAGTTTCTTTTTCTTACTATTTTGTAAAGTTTCATTGAATCAATAATTTCCAATTTTGTTTTAGATTAGAAATAAACCTGACCCTTTAATCTAGCTTAGGATTTACATAGTAAAACCATAAAAGGTTGAATCATATGGTGAACCTAAATTAATTCAAATATTGCTTCAAACCCCTAATTTTCCTTAGGGTTTACCTTATATAAATTTATTATTTTAAATTAGGGTTATAAAAATCTAATTTTCTAATTTTTTGGTTTAAACTAGCTAATTTAACTAATCCTATACTAGGGTGTTATTTGTTTAATTTAATTTAAAAACTTGTAACACAATCTTGAAATCAAACCCCTAGATCCACATACTAGGTCTTGATACAAACAAAAGATTAGAAACTAGGGTTTCAACAATAATCTTATTTTCTAGTAAAAACATTGTTCAAAAAATTCACACATTGCACACATGCTTATATTATATTCTACCTATTGTGTGATTATTATTCCTTGTTTATACTATCTTCTTTGCAAGTTTAAAATGGCATCTAAAAATTCTTCTACCCCTCATCCACTTGATGCACTCTTTAATTTCTCTCATTATTATAATAATGAATGGACTAATTTTCAAGATAGCATATTAGAGAATAATAATAACTTCATTTATAATTATGATGATGACTATTTTTATAATTATGGGTATGAGGATTATTATGAGCATGAAAATATAAATGAACATGAGGATAGATTAGATACATCATATTCTCTTTCCTCTTACTCTTCTCTTAGTCCTAAAAACCAAATTAATAATGTAATTCCAATAGAATCTCTTGTTGGTAGTGTTTTATTCCAATGTGATCTTAGATTTTTAATTAATTTTTCTAATTCATTATTTAAATTAAATAAATATAACTACACTACAAAAAAATCACTTTTGCATGCTTAAATTAAAGTAGATAGAAAAAATGAATCTTCTTTACACTTCCCAATTACATTTGAAAAAGAAACTACAAAAGATAACACACCTTTTAATAATGCACAAACTAAGGTAGATGAAATTTATTAATCACCCTCATTCACATTTAAAGCTAAATTAAATGATTATTTACAACAAATAGATATTGTAAATGTCTCTACATCTTCTCCTATATGTCATAATGTGCAAAATGAATACATGGTTTTTACTTCTCCTTCTCTTGATCCTAAAATAGAAAGTGATAATCATGCTTGCATTTCAAAAATAATTAGTGAATATATGCCTTATATTTCACGTACATATGATGATACATTGCATAGTAGTAAAGAGCTAAAATATTCTCCTTATCTTTATCTTATTGAGTATGTATAAGATACTTATACTCTTACGTCTTCAAATGAATTAAGTTCTGATTTTGATGAACCATGGGATAATGATGAAGATGACATAAAATATACAACTTCTACTTCTTATCTTACCTCTCATATCTCTGTTATTCAACCAAACAATAGGTCACATGTAAAAAGTCACACACACACACACATATTATTAAGTGCGTAAATTCCATTAACTATAGAAAAAACCACCTTATATTAAACAAGTATGTGATACTCCTTCACAAACCAATAATATAAAATATACCAATTAATCCCCCTTAACCCCCCTTACTATAATAGAAAATATTTATCAAATAAACACAAATGATGGTAATAGATTATTTACCTCTAACCAATTATAATCTATCACACCTCCAAAGGTTATTGATAGAACACCAACCATTCCTAAACAAGATTTTCAATATAATGTACCAATGTCTAAAATAAACAATAAAATCCAAGCTTTAAGCAAACCCCTTGATAATTATAATATACCTTCACAAGTGTTAATTTATTTAATGCATATTTTGGGTGATTTACAAAAACAAGTTCATCATCTCACTTTGGGGAATGTAAAATACAAATCTTAGGTTGAGGCCAGTGTTATACATAATAACCCTATTATATGTAAAACCTCAACTATGAGGTTGCCATAGAACTTTTAGATACCAATGTTACTTATCATTGATGGGAAAGGAGATCCATATTTACACATTTAGGATTATGAAAAAACCATGGCTCATATTAAAAATAATTTAATTATACTATAAGTGTTTCCAAAGTCACTAAATGGGAAAGCACTACATTGGTTCCACCATACACTCCATAGTGGATCGTTACATACATATGAGGAGATAGAGATAGTCTTCCTTAGACATTACATATATAATAAGGGACCTATAGTCACACATGAGATATTACCTTTACTACACTAGGGAGAGATAGATACTACATCAAAATGCATTCTAAAATTCAAGGATTGTTTGTATTAGCTACTTTATTAGGTGATAGATTTGGAAGTACAATACATTTTTGCTAGAAGTATAATCTATCCTCTCAAGGAGAGAATTATATATTAGACATAAAAATAATTCAAACATATATGAAACATATCTATAACACTAGAGGCATAGTTGGGATTATTAATTACATAGTTAGAGGTAGATTTTGCTATAGACCCCTTAGAACCTTAGTCATAAAATTTGGTAGAAGAGCCTACTCCACTTCCAATTCAAAAACCATTGGAATATAAATAACCATTAAAAATAATTAGTAAGGGAAACTATCCACTCTACACAACACAATCTATAGTAAATAAAACACATGATCTACATAGAGGGGTTATGAAAATTTTCATATAAGACTAGGCCTCATGACATCTTGATTACACTACTAGATAAGAGGATGATCACACTTAGACTAATCATCATCCACCACAAAATTTTCACTAGGTGCCATAAACATTATTATAATTTTCACCATATAAATGAAAATTTAGATGACCATTATTATACACTCTGATCTCATAATGACTGGTATGTTAGTAGAGGCATCATAGAGTTTACACCAGGGGCATCAAGCCCTCATTCTCCACACTCTCCTATATCACATTACTATGTGATGGAGTTATCCCTAGATGTTACTTTTAATGAACCATTAGTTACTCATTGTATAATCCATGTGACTTCTAAGATAACCATTTAACAATATCCCCATATATCACATCCTTAGTAGTAATGGAATTTAGTTCATAGAGTTAAAAATACACCTTTAGTGTGCATACCAACTAAGATATTTGGAAACAAATATAAAATCAAAATCATAATTTTGGTATAATAACCAATCAAAATATGTGTAAATTATTGTAGATCTCAAAATGCACCTCGAACATGCACATTGATTAAACTATTTAGGAATAAATATCAATCCACGAGTACAGTTTCAGTTATATAATAGATAAAGATATATGGAAACCATTACAAATATTAGAACCCAACTTAAATTTACACACCAATCAAAATGTATTTAATAAATCATATAACTTAGCACAATTTTATATTTTTGACCTATCAATATTTTTGCATCAAATTCTACACATTCATACACTAGCAGTGCATCATAGGTAGATCCAGTTTCATAGTCTGTCTACAACAAAACAATATGAGTAGTATGGTCATCGGTTCTCCCTACCATCTGGGTTCACATAGGGCATATGACCACCATATGTTATACATGAAGACATCTTATTAAATATAAATAAAATACCTTATACTAATAAAATAAAAAAATTAATCTCCTTCACATATGCCTAAAACATCCATACAATATATGCAAATTAATTAAATTTACTCCAATTGATACAAAATTAAAAACATAAAAATTTCAAATAATCAAACAAAGTTAAATGCATAACACTATATATAATATTAAAAGATCTAATTTCCAATACATAATGTTAAATTAAATAAATGTGCGCGCACGCGCGCGCGCACACACACACACACACACACACACACACACACACACACACACACACACACACACACACACACACACACACACACACACACACACACAAAACACACAAACAACCCATAACATCATTTCAATACAAATATAGTGCCTCACTTAGTGATACAAACATGACTACTATTGGGACCAACTCCCTCACTTTCACTATTAGAAACATTAAAACTAGAATTAGAGGCCCCACTATCTCTATGTGCGCTCGATCTATGGATATGCCTACTCTCTCTCTCTCTCTCTCTCTCTCTCTCTCTCTCTCTCTCTCTCTCTCTCTCTCTCTCTCTCTCTCTCTCTCTCTCTCTCTCTCTCTCTCTCTCTCTCTCTCTCTCTCTGTACATGATAATCTCAACCCTACATTCAACATACTCTCCTTGAATTCATATTTAGTAATCTACTATATGAATACTATCCCCACCTAGAGCATCAGGAGAGGGCATGGTATGACTCTATAGCTCTATACATAACTCATTTTTATCTATTTTTGTTCACCTAAATGTTACATACACTATTAATTCTTGATCAAACAAATGGGCATAAACCCTAATAACATTAATGTCCCTCTCCACCAATCTATAATCCATGACATCATATGGGTTATTCTATGTCAACTCATGTATCATCAAGTCAATGGTGACCTCCCAATACTCATCATCTACCACACTTGTAAATATAAATATAATTCATAAGAATCCTACTATATACAAACACATAATCAACTTTACACATAAGATAAAAATAAATTGTATAACTTACCATCAAAATCCCTTAGAGGTTATACATTGAGTACCTCATATGTGATCATCCCACCTCTTATAAATAAAGGTTTCCATCTATGCTCACTCCTCCAGGATGTGTAGGCTTTGATCAATCCAACATCATCCACATTTGGTACCTCAATATTATGAGCATGTTTCATCAATGTCATATAATTTAGCTCATAAATTGATGGCCTCAACCTACTACCTAGCCTTATATGAGCCTAAGAACTCCTCAACCACACCACAAGTGTCAAGTGTACATCTTGTACAACACTAAAGTGTCAATTAACCCTCTCATAATAAAATTGATTATGATACATTATCCTAATGATAATGTATCCAATAACTAACCTAAATATGCCTTAGATATGTGTTATTCATAGGCCATAATTGATATCCCCTTAAGGTCTCCAGATGATAACCTTTGCTCTTAAACTATCTACTAACTACTGATAATATGAATTACTCCTCAATGCATGCCCTATCCTAGTCCATCTCTTTGAAAATACATGTGGATGATCCCATCCATCCTATGGATGTGCCACTGGCCTACTCCTATCTATATGCTTGTAAGACTAGTAGTGTAATAGTCTTGATGCACTAATACCCCACCATTCATCTCATGTGTAAAGTGGTATATTTACATGTTTAAATGAGATAGCATGGTAGGACCCAAAGAGTACATAGGGCCACATTGCTTAATGTATTGCACTATTTTATGCATCCTATAAAATATTGTGATACCACTCCTATACACACAAAAAAAATATATGACAACACTATAGCTAGAAATTTTTTCAATTACAGAACATTGGCCATCACAATCAAGGTAAACAAGATGTCACTCTGACTCCCTATGCAATGAGTCAGTACTACCATGGTAGAGAAGTACCTAGATGCCTGATGTATAGCTCAAAGACTAGTAACCTCCTATAATATAACCCATTGCCTAAAGATAAATAACTACAGTATCTAATATACATCCTATAATGTCATCGTAATATAACTTATATCTAGCAAGAACACACATACATCTACATTCCACCTCCACATAATGTAGTGTTCATATGCTTATCCTAGCACATAGGGTCTAGGAAAGAAACATATTATATGACTATTTCAAGATCCTTTATATTCACATAAAATAAGGTAAAACATTAACTAATATCCATCATCTTACCCATACAAAACTCCCTCATATGGGTATCAACATTCAAAATTACAACCAAATTTGACATCACTAAAATAAAAAAATAAAACCAATAAATAACAATAGACATAATAAAATTAGTCAACAATGCTAAGAATCACATCTTGGTCCTATTGGAAACTAGAACTACCTATAAGATGGTAGCACTACATAATAACACCATACTCTAAAAAATAGTGCTAGGATATAGATAGTATCACCCATAATGGGACACTTGTACCAACTTCTCCAAAACAACCCTAAAATAGTCATTTGCTAGAAAAAATAGTAAAAAAGACAACCAAAATGATAAAAATAGGAAAATTTTGATTCCCTTATTAGGCCAACCTCCTCCCTAGCCTAAATCTATGCCTTGACTTCCTCATAACATGATTAACTAGCATCTCCTCCCCTCAACATGTTTCTTTCTCTTAAACTCAAAAATATTTCCACTAAAATGATGTAAATGAATTGCCAATGATTCAAAATGACCTATTTAAATCATAACTTACTAAATGCCACCTTATTAAGGTTAACCATGTGCACTATTTTTTTTAATTAATATAACTCTCTTACTATTATGATATCTCGATAACCATATCTCTAATTCCTAAACTATCTATTGTATATGGGACTTGATAACAATACATTATGTCTCATATTGGTTAAACTAATAACCTCATAGTTTTAAAACATAAAAAATAACAAAAATTTCAAATTATATATAAATACAACATATCAATAACCTATCCAAATACACAATAAATTATCAAGTCCAACATAATCAATACATTATTCAAACCTAATACAACATAACAACTACTGAATAACACCAACACAATTGATACTTACCACTTTTGGTTACATATCCTCATCAAAGTATTAGCTCTATCACCAAAGGGAGGGAATATGCATAAATTACTTCAAAAATACATAGTTACATTTAGATATATAGACACATGGGTCTACACAAGCATTTAAATGAATACTTTTTTAGATATATATAGACACACTAATCTACACAAGTATTTAGATTCATAGATTTTTGGATATATGACACATGGGTCTACACAAGTTTACACAAGAATCCAAAGTCGCAAATTTTTAGATATATATAGACACATAGGTCTACATGGGTTTATGCATATTTTCAAAAGTTTTTAGACATATAGACACATAAGTCTATATAGGTTTGTATAGATTTTCACAAGTTTTTAGATATACAAGTACTTAGGTTTGTATAAGTTTTACATAGGTACTCATATGTATACTCTACACACATATATAACTTTGACATAGGTTTACCAATTTATTTAGATATTTATATACATAAGTACATCACTCAAATATTAGGATTAGAGGCATGATTTCAAGTACATGTTATTTATCCCCATTTTCATATTTTATCAAGTTACACTCAATATTATCACCAGTATTATCACCAAGTTTTCACCAATTTAGGTCACATGACCATTAGTAGCAATTGATTAATAGCATTACACTAGACCTAATTTACATACCCAAATCTAGAGTGAGGCCAAGTGAGCCTTGTTTCTCCATGCATTCAATTTACATACATAGATTGAGAGTGGGGACAAGGGTACCTTGTTTCTCCATGAATTCAATTTACATTACTTAGATTCAAAGTGGTGGGGGGAACAAACCTTGTTTCTTAATTTACATACACATTTAGTTTACATTATTCAGATTCAAATTACAAGCAAGTGAGCCTTATTTCTATACACATTCAATCTACATACTCAAATTTAGAGTGGAGTCAAATGAACCTTATTTATCTACACATTCAAATTACATTACTCAAATTTAGATTAGGGGAAAGTGAACCTTATTTATCCATGCATTAAATTTACATTGCTTGGATTCAGAGTGTGGGCATGTGAGCTTTACTTCTCCATACATCTAGTTTACATACTTAGTTTCAATATAGGCGGCATTCACACCATATTCTTCCCTTCACATTTTATACTCCAATTCTTATCCACTTTTATAACTAATAAGTGGCCAAAATATATATTACATTCACATAAGTATGTGTAGGTATGCATTTCTATTTTATTTTACTCTAGTACTTCCATTCCATTGCATTACTACAATAAAAGAGGGGAAAATGTAAAGACCCTAATGTCTTCAAAAAACCACAAGTATTATGTCTTTTGTTTCTCTTTCACACAAGGGTATTAGTGCTGGTTATGATACTTATTCATGTGATCATCTTGGGTCCTTTTTATCTTTCTTGTGTCTTATGTTCCCTATTTTCAACACCCCTAGTTTTCATAAGTCACCTTTACCTAGTCACATGGGCCCCTACCTTGTCATACATATTTTTTTATCTATTCTAATCTTTAATACATTAACATAAATTTTATGATAATAACACCACATGGTTCTAGTGTCCACTTGTGTATTTAGTGTCTGATGGTCCCTTTAGCCTTTACTTGAGTCCTGACCCTTTCATCACTCTTGTATTGTGTTTTTTATATCTTCTTCATGAATTTTTGGCCAATGAATAAGGTATTATATTCAAAATAAAAATATTCTTATATAAAATGCTTCACAAGACATTTTAAATATAGAAATTACTATTTTGGAACTTATTTACATAAAATTAACTAATAATATAGCTTAAATACTCTACATGCTACTCAACTTTCACACCTAGACATTTGCATGCCTTATCAAAGTAGGGCCTATGCAAAATTCATTCTAACATACAGTGAAAATTGATGGTGCACATTCCCTAAGGGAGAACTACATGTTATTTGAGACCCCTAACATTGGGGTTATTGTAGGTAGTGATGAGGACAATAAGGGTTCTTCTCTACATGATCATAACATCCCATAACCCCATTTGTTTATTTTCCTTTTAAATATGATTAGTTCATTATTTTATGTGTATAGTTATTCATTAGGGTTTTATATAATACTCAACCAAAATAGTGACACAAACAAGCTCCCTTGTGATATAGAATCACCTACAGGATCTCTAAAATCTCTCATAGCTTCTTTGAAAGTTACATATAATCATTAAAAAAAGGGCATTAGCACCAAAATTGGACACTACCACCATATGGTGCTACTATCCTATTAAGGACTTTATTATCTAGAGCCATATCTCAAAAAATAGTCAACAAATTAAAGATTCTTCTATGACTACTCAATTATTTCTAGTACCCTGATACACAAAAATCTCTATCCAAAGCAAGTTACTTTTCTCCTTATGATCAATATTTTTTAAAGTTCGATAAAATCAATAGTTTATAATTTTATTTTAGATTAACAATAGACCCAACCCTTTAATCTAGCTTAAGATTTATATAGTAAAACCTGAAAAGGTTAAAACACCATGTTTTAAACATTTCACTTCTAACTTACCCTAGGGAAACTAAATTTTATAAATTTAAAATAATATCTATAAGTGGGACCCATTATACTTGCCCAGAGGTTATTATCTCAAAACCATATAGTTTGTTCAAGAGGGTCATAACTATCATAAGTCTAGGTTTAAATTTGATAATGTAATTGGAGGAAATGCCTCCTTTGGGATTCATCATTTGTACCTTAACCATCCATTATTTTAGTTTCCCATCAATGGTTTTATGATTGAGATAAAAATTGGCCAAGACTTGGTTATAAGTAGTCTCAAGACATGGAAGTCTGAAATACCTTTCAAAATCCCTACCAAAAATAACTATGGCCACATTTTTTCTTTTCCTAATATGAAATCAATCTCCATGAAATTTTCCATTGAAAAATAAACCTCTGAGTATGTCCATATAAGGCATTACCTCTAGTTATTTTTCCACTAGATGGATACATTATGTTTTAATGGGAAACATGTTGTTGATATATTGCTTCTCATCACAGACAATATAACCCTATTCTAAAAATGAATAGGTGAATCTAGTTGCATTGAATTTTTCTATAGGATAGGTGGCCTCTTAAGGTTTTAAGTAGAAAATTTAACCCTAATTTAAAAATTAACCCTATTATTACTTGCATAATAGGCCCCATTTTTAGTTTAAAATGGGGAACCTCTTTTGCTTTGGAATTTGGTCTTATACTTTCCAAGAGTTCATTGTGGTTGATGGTTTGAATTAACCTCCTTGGAAATGTACTAAATGATTAAGTTACAAGTGATTGAGTGGGTTTAAGTTAATTTCTTTGCATTTTTTTAGCTTAGTCCAAGCTTTCATTTAGGAATACATTCATTCAATACCTAATTTTGCCTAAGTCTATTTGTGTTCTTGTCTATGCAAATTATCCAACTTTTTTTGAAGTTTATTGCTTCCTTTATTTGGAATTTTGATCCATTTATGCTTCAATTTTGATTTTAATGGCTAAATTTATATAAGGTTTCATTTTTTAACTTATTCATTTTTCATGGAAATAGATGAATTCTCCTTTTAAATCAATAAAATGGCTAAATATGTGCATAGTTATATTTTATACTTGGTTATTTTTTCTTATCTTGTTCATAGCCATTTAAATTAAAATTCATAATCATTGGTTTTAAAACCTATGTTTCTAAATATATTTTGCATATTTTGTTCACAAGTTGGACTTTACACTCTTTTTAGTAAAATGATGTTGGACCTGGTGTTTATAAAAATGGATAGTTGGGCTTTGTGTTTGATAAAATTGTGTTTTGTGAATTTTTGTTTAGTAAATTGAAATTATTGAAGTTTTTTACTCTTCAATAAAATTTATGAGGAAACAAGAAGAATAATTGATTGGAATAAATGCTCTAAATATTGTGTAGAGAATATCCAAGTTCTTAGTCTTTGAAAAAGGTACCCAAATCAAATGCTAATGTCACATGTTGTCTTATCATGCTCCTAGTGGTCCCAAACCCATTAAGTAACTTTTGACACTTAGTTAATGTAGAATTTTTTCCCAGAGCTACGTGTAAAATTTTTAATCTATGAGACTTGGATAATTTCATTGAATTTTGCCTAGGTACACTAACACTTTTCCACTAATTCAAAACTCTTAGTCAATTCTTAAAAAGGTTGCCTGATAGGGTGATGACATCAGTAGTGCTCTAGGCTAGTGTCTAATTTATAAATGGGATTTAGGATTACTTTTAGGCTTACAAGTTTAGTTAAAGTTTTGAAAAAATGAATAAGTATTTAACTTAAAGGGGATTCAATATTACTTTTAGGCATCCAAGTTTAGTTAGAGTCTGGAAAAATTGGCTAAGTCTTTGAATTAGTGTATTTTCAAATAAGTATTTAGGTCTTCATAAAAAGTGTTTGAGTAAAATGATGTGAAGCTTGTCACCAAACACAAATTTCTAAGGAAAATGAAGGGTTGAATCTTGCACTACAAGTCTTGTCTAAAATTTTATTCTAAATAAAAGTTTTGAAGACCATTTTCATACATCACAATTTTCATGTGGAAGCCCATGCCAAGAAAAAATACCAAAATTAAAACTTGTGAAGACTGAGACCAACACCCAAGAAAAAACATTAAAATTAGGCATGGAAATCACATATCTTCAATCCTCTTATGTACTCTCTTACTAAAATTCTAGTCCTACTATGTAGTCTTTAGCACACACTCTTTACATGGAATACAACAAAGTGATGTAAAAATACATAATTATAGGTACATAGGCCTTCCATAATCCAATAAAAAAATAGATAAGTACATGGAGGAGTATTTATGAATCATGAAGAACATGCTAAAAATTAACAATCCTCTTGCATGTTATTATTCAAGGACTTAATCACACTTAAAGGTTGAAGTTCAGTACCGGGTCATACAATTCTATTTTTTTGCTCCCATGTTTTCTAGACTATGATCTAAACTAATCACACCATCCTTCATTAAATGGTACAAGTTATAAATATTATTAATTGAAGTTTTTAAAGTCAAGGAGGAATTTCTAAACACGTAGATGTTTTTTAAACTTTCCTAAGAGCCACATGTTAGCATTACATAATCTCAAGCTTGATAAAAAATCCTTAACATTTAGTCATTTTCTATGATGTTTCCTGACAAATCTCCATGTTAGAAAATATCTATGATAGTAAGATATTGGGATAATTCCACGTATTGAGATGTTGGTGACCCAACATCTTAGAGCCATCTATATGAATTCAAAGCATGTATGAAAATGGTTAAGTTAAATCTTTCCATGTCTCAAATATTGGTGACCTGGCATCCTAGAGATGTCCATATAATTTATAAAACCCTGAGTAATAAGGTTAATAGGATGATTCCACATGTAAAAATATTATTGATCTATAGACCTAGGTGGTCTGTGTAAGCCCAATAATGTGTCAAAGCCCCAGGTAAGAAGGTGAGTAGTATGATGCCACATGGTGAAATCCTACTACTATGCTATCCCATGAAATTTCATGTAAGTATGGTATTATGTCATAGCATCGAGTGAATGAGATGACACCACATGGAAAAATATCTCTTCATTGTAAAGGAAATAATGAACATGCATAAATGGATCTATAGAGCATGAAATCACATAGAGACCAAAGCCTGACCTAATAGCCAAATATCTTGAATCCCCAATCCTATGAGTTCCCAAGAATCCACCACATGGTGACATCATGGAGTCCATTGTCTCAAAGGCAAAACCATTTTTGATGATAAAGAAAAAAGTCTAGAATGTTGATAAAGTGAAATAAAGTATCAAAGGGCTAAAAGATTAAAATCCTAGGTGAATGAAAAGAGGTCACATGGCTAAGAAGAAGACAAAAGGTGAACCAAGATAACTAATTCCTATGATCACTAACATACAAAGTGTCAATAGGGGTGCATGAAATTAGACTAAATGTGCCACATGGGAAAAGTAGAAGTAAATTGAGAATGTGATAAGTGGTAAGAATATGATCAAAATGACGAACATGTTGGTTGTGTACCTAATAAGGCACTAGCATAAATTTTTTAACTCATTTGGGTGTCAAAACTATTAGAAGTGAGTATTTGACTATGTACTCTATTTTATCCATATAATTAAGTCAAAATACAACTAAATCATGAATAATTAACATGGCCTTGCCTAAGGATTAAGCATGGATCATAAAAGAAAAACTTAACCTTGAAGAGACATGGCAAATTGTTACACAAATTATTGACATGCCTTCAATCTATCAGATATCTCAAGTTGCCTACTTAAACATACTCCCTCGACCTTATGGATTTATTATAACTACCCCAATAATAAGAAAATTTGATTGAGTTTGAAATCCTTAGGCCTATGTGCTTTTATAAGAATGAATCTTCACTATAGAAAGGGCTAGATACCCTTAGTTTTAGCAACCTCTGCATTATAAAATCTACAATTCTTCTTAAAATGGTGATCTCAACAACCTGTACCACATGATTTTCATACTATTTGGAAGTAGAGCAAGGAATTTAGAAGGAACCACAGGTATCTTTGTTGGGAATATGAACACTTAGCTAGTAGTAGAGTAATTCCCAAACCACTTTACTCGTAACTTGAAGTGTAAAATCTTTTCCTTCAATAGTTATAGTCTTATGAAAATCTAAATTACTACGTGTGAATGCAAAAGAAAAGAATAAATCACTTGGTTACACCCATAGACGGTTTTAATAATATCATATATTAGTATATCACTCGTTCTTATAAAATTTAGTGCCTATTGAATTCTAGTTTTTTCTAAGTAATAGCTTTTAACTAATGCTTTTTTTCTTCTAAAATCAAATATTTTGGATTCTTGAAATGCATAAGAGTATTTCCTATTAGGAGTCACCATTTGTTGTCGCTTACATAATAGTCCCCATTTTAGTCAAAAAATGGGTACCCTCTTTTTCTTTGGAGTTTGGTCTTATAACTTTTAGGAGTTCATTATGGTTGATGGTTTGAATTGACCTTATTGGAAATGTATTAAATGATTAAGTTATAAGTGATTGAGAGGGTTTAATTTAATGTCTTTGAATTTATTTAACTCAGTCCAAGATTCCATTTAGGAACACATTCATTTAATATCTAATTTTGCCTAAGTCATCTAAGTCTTTGTCTATTTGTGTTTTTAAACACATTTTCTAGCTTCTTGTCAAACTATTTCACCTTAGCTTTATGCAAATTATATGACTTTTTCTAAGGTTCATTAATTTTTCTTGGGCATTTCGATCCATTTTTTATTCAATTTTGATTTGAATGGCTAAATGTTTATAATGTTTTACTTTTTAACTTAGTCTTTTTTCATGTAATTGGATGAAATCCCCTTTTAAATCAAGCAAAAGGATAACTTTTTGTATAGTTTTCTTTTATACTTAGTCATTTTTTTGACCTTGTTCATATCCATTTGAATTAAAATTCATAATTGTTGGTTTTAAAACCTAAGTCACTAACTATGTCTCCCATATTTTATTTTTAGGTTGGCCTCTATGATTTTTTTTAATAAAACAATTATCAAACTTGGTGTTCAACAAAATGGATTATTAGGATGTGTCTTCTAAAAAATTGTGTTGTCTTGCTTTATGTTTGGCAAAGTGAATTACTAAAGTCTTTTATTATTTGGAAAAAATGCTAAAGAAATAGTTGAAATATTTTTTTTGAATAATTTTTTTAAAGACTATGAAGCTAATGTCCAAGTTTTGAGTCTTCATAAAAGGTAACCAAATTAAGACTTGATGACACATGGAAATTTATCATCACTCCTAGTGCTTCTGAACCCATTTCATAGTAACTTTCAACACTTAGTCAATTTTTCACTTTTTCATGATGCCACATGTCAAAATTCTACTTCACAAGATTTAGATAATTTCATCAAAAGTTTCCTAAGGGCAAGTGACACTTTTATTATACTTCAAAATACTTATTTAAATATCTGAAAGGTTTCCTAGAGGGGAAATTAACTTAGCAATGCTCTGAGTTAGTGTCTAATTCAAAAAAGGGCTTCAAGATTACTTTAAAGCTTTTAAGTTTAGTTTGAGTTTGACAAAAATGACTAAGTCTTTGACTAGGTGTATTTTTAAAGAAGGATTTAGGTCTTTGAAAAAAGTGTTTGGGGAAAATGTTGTGAATCTTGTCATTAAATGAAAATGACAAAGGCAAAAGTAGGGTCAAAGCTTATGCTATAGAGCTTGTCTAAACTTTTATTTTGAAGAAAATTTATGAAGACCATTTTAATACATTAGAGTTTGCACATGGAATCCCATGTAAATAAAAAAAATTGAATATAAAACTTGTGATGATTGAGATGTTAGGAATTAAAAACATTAAACCAAATTTAATATGACCATAATTCAAATATAAATTATGTAATAGCATGCATCATGGAAACATTCCTCAAATCACATATATTATGAAAGCATAAATAAAGAGAATATGAATCAATCACACATAACATAGATCTACTACGGTTCACCCAATGTGGGCTATATCCACTAAGAAAGTCCTCAAATAAAATTGTAATCAAGAAACAAGATTAAAATGAACTCTCATATACATAGTAAATCTCCTGTATAAAATGCTTCACAAATAAATGTTTCATTTTCACCTACACCTACACAATACTATATCTCACAATCTATTATACCACACCTTGAATTAAACACCTACACTTTACAAAAACATATTCACTTTGACTCTAATCCTCAAAGTCACACCCTAAAAATAGACCATCAACCTCTAAAGGCCAAACCACACCCTGTGTATATAGAAATTGAATAAAAATCCATAAAAGGAGGAGAAATGTGTAATGCTTATCCAAGATAATCATTATCCAACATGTGAAAACCCTCCTCCAACTAAGCAAGCTCATCTAAAATCTCATCCGCGAAGGAACATGCCAAGATTGGGTCTCCACCTTTCAAGGGAATATTTACCAACACCATGTTATCACAACCAACTCCTTAAAACAAGGAAGGCAACACATTTTTCAAAGAACAACCAACTCCCATAAAATAGGGAAGTCAACATGGCAAATATATAACTAATAACCAACTCCATAAAATATGGAAACATAAAAATTATAAATATACTAAGAATATTCCACTCACATGTGGAGAAAGGTTCCAAAAAAGGTGGAGTGGGGGAAAATGCACTCCCCACATTTGTGGAGCTCTCTAATCCCCCAAAGTATTCCCCTAAGGTCATGTGATATCCCCAAAGGACTCCACACTCAACATGAGACCAATGCCTAATTAAAAAATATAAAAGTAGGCATGCAAAGTATATATATTCATTCTTCTTATGCTATCTCTTCCTAAAATTATTTCACACCAAAGTGTTAAGGTTTTTCACCTTCATTGAAGAACTATATATTTTAGTTCTAATATAGATCCTTCAACATGCACCCTTTATGCATAATACAATAAAGTGATTGAATAGTATGCAGGTCTGAGAATGTAGGTCTCCATTACTTTAATTAGTGAAGAGAGAAATGTGTGGGGAGTATTTACAAATCATGAAGAGTGTGATAAAAATTCAAAATCCTCTTGTGCACTATTATTCAATTATTTCCTTGAACTCAAAGGTTAAAGTTCATTTTCAGGTCACATAATTCTAATTCTATGCTCCCATGTTTTATAGGTTATGATCTAAATTACACACCAATTTCTTTGTTAACCAATACAATTTCCATATATCATATGCAAAAGTTTTCAAAGGAAATGAGAGATTTTAAAACACTTGGATATTTATTAAAATTTCCTTGGAGCCATGTTTCATCATTATAAAACCTCAAGCTTGTTTAAAAGTCTTTAAAACTTAGTCATTTTTTGTGAAGATGCCACTATGTGGTGACATCATAGAACCTGTGATCTTAGAGGTAAGAACATAAAGGGGAAATAAAGTGACACATGGTAGTAAGGGAATAAGATATCAAGAACCTAGGTAAATGAAAAGAGTCTACCTGGATGGGAAGAGGATGAAGGTGAAAAAATGTAGTTAAATCTTGTGAGTTCCAACAAGCTACCAAGTGTTAATTGTGGCTTGCAAAAATAGAACCAATTATGCCATGTAGGAAAATAAGATGTAAAGTTATAAGGTTTAAAGTGTAAATAAATGCATTAAAATAAATGACATGATGGTTTCATAGATAATAAGGAACTAACTTAAATTTGACATCTCATCTAGCCATCAAAACCTTCAAAATCTAGGATTCAACTCTACACTTGATAGACAAAATTAAGTCATAGTCTAACTAGATAATGAATAATTAACATGGCCTATGCATGATGATTAAACATGAAATATAAAATACAAACTCATCCTTGAAGAGGCATGGCAAATGGTTACATAAATTATAGGCATGCCTTCAATCCATTAGAGATATTGAGTTGCCTACTTGACAATATTCCCTTAACCATATGGAATAATTGTAATTTCCCCATTAGTTGGAGAATTCTATTGGGTTTTAAATCCTCAAGCCTACATTCCCATATAAGATCAACTCTTCATTGTAGAAAGGAATGGATATTTTTAGTTTTCACAATATAATAGTGGACCATATTCGATGGTTCTCCATAGTTAAGTAGATTAATCAGTTCTTTCCATGCATTTTCCCTAATTTATAGATTAATTTTATAAGATTAGGTTGATTAGAAGTTGACTCTATAATGCATTGAACATTTGATGAGTCTCATATTATCTATAATAAAAACATACTTAATATGAAAGATTTTCCATTTGATAGACTTGTTTTTCACATGTATATGGTAACCATATTTTCCTCCTTGACTCTGTTACTTCATTCCACAAACTTCTACACAATCCTTAATTGTAGTTGTGATAGGTCTATCTTAACTCAAGACTAGTCAACTTAGGATTTTTCTACTCAATAGAACCAAGATAGATGACATTAGAATGTGGGATCTTCTTCTCTTTTCTCCCTTCCCTTCTCTTTTTTCTCTCTTTTAATTTATGTTTGATTATTTTAACTTAGTTTTTAGTGGAAATCTAAGTTTAATGTGTATCTTGATTGCATGTTCTTGTCTATTAATTCATATGCATTGTTGAATCCACATAATAGGCATTTTCATTTTGAATTAATGATTTATCCATAGATATATCATTATGTTTATTCATTAGTCATAATATCTTCCTTTTCATTAAATATTGACTTTTTTGAAATACTCATTGAAGACCCTTGACATGGTATGCTCACAATGAACCAATTGGGTTACCCTATGTACCAAGACATCGTAACCAAGACATTGTGGGAGGTTTTATTCTTGTAGGAAATCCCTTATTTTAGGAGAGGAAAGGAATAACAACCCCTAACTAATTATTGGTTGTGTCTCAAAACTTGTATAAATAAACCCCTTTATCAGGAGCCTTTATTTTCACTGAATATGAAAGAATGGATAAATCAACAGAACTAGACAAAATAATATTTTGGATAGCTAGATGGAAATACGTGATTGAAATATTTATAGTAGAAATAGATGAAGCAAGAGAAGATAATACCTCACCTATGTTATGTCTTTGTTCCTCCATGAGGATTTTCCAATCCAAAGAGTCATCTATAGTTTATTCTTATTGTATGCTTTCCAATTTCATGGGTTTAGCCTTCTCCAACTCCACTTCTTCATTATTTAGGGTTGTTTCTTCACTTGATTCAGGACTAGTCCACTGGTGTAGGATCCTCTTTTTATAATTATTCCTTATTAAGTGATTAATCTATGGTAGGGAGACCAAAGTATGGCCTTTATTCTTATTTTTCACCCTTGGAAGAAGTGGAAGGAGTCTTAGATTTCCTATGCTGAGTGACCATAGGGGAAGTGGAATGAAAGGGAGATGGTGAAATGACTAAAGGGGCTATATTAGTGGAAAGAATCAATATATGTTGTGGTGAAGGAAAGGTGAATAGAGTAGGGGATACCATAGTAGGAATTTCTTGAGAATATGTCTCCTCACTAATGGTTGTGGATGGAGATGGAATTACTAGAGGTACTTGAAAAGATGAAGGAACAAATGAAATAGACATGAAATAAGCCTATAAAAACTCAAGGTGATTAACTTTGGTGGTAGTGATAAGTAGTGGTTGAGGTGTCACCAATAATGTGATCTTATTATAATTTGGAGGAGGTGAAGCTTTCACCTTGGAAGTAGTTGTTCCCAATATTATAGTAGTAGTAATTGGAGTTGAAGAGGACAACTAATGATGGGGGATGACTCTTATATTTTTTCTCCTTATTTTAGGATTTGACTCCCTATGGATACTAGAGTCTCCCTCTTGTAAAATTTTATGTTCTCTTATAAGAGATTGATTTTGGTCTTATCATTTTAAATAATATGGCTAAGTTGAATGTCAATCATGAGTCTTAATTTAAAATTTTTAGGGTTTTACAATGAAAATCCTATGTTTAGATTAAAGGGTTGAGATGTCTAAATTAGTCAAATAAATATGAAATAAATTAATTACTAATTTGTTATGACATTTGAACTTGTTTGGATATTTAAAAATAGAAATAAATAAGCATAAATAGAGACTTATTTGAAAATTGACTATTGTGGATGATCTTGTTTTTGAAATTTGAGATCTGGGTAATAGTTTATGTTATCAATAGGATTCTAGTGTTCATATACTCACTGGATAGTAACACATAGTATGGATAGTAACACCATATGCATGTAGTGTCCTCAATTTGGAACTAATGTCCCTTTTGTTTTTTGGGATCACCTACACATTGGTTTGTAGGTCCTATTCTTGTGTGACCAAAACTTGGAGCCCTATTTTGTACATAGAAAACATAAAATTATGCACAAATCCTAATCTCCTTGTAAGTATGGAATAAGTAATAAATGTGTGTGTGTGTGTGTGTGTGTGTGTGTGTGTGTGTGTGTGTTATTAGTATGGATTGGGCATATTAAACACCCATATATGTAGAGAGTTTCTCATTTAATAATAATCTAAAGAGGGATCAAGCCTGATGTAGTTCTCCCACCTAGTGTTTGACGTACGTGCAAGTAAATACTAGAATGAGAAATGCCCTGAATGTGATTGAGCTTTGAAATGTTTGAAAACTAAGATTAAGGTTGTTGTAGATGTTAGTATTTATAAATAAGGGTATAATAGGGATCAAATACCCTAATTTTGCTTAGATTTTTCTTTGGTTTGAATAGCTTTTGCATCTATTTTCCATCTAGTGAATAGAGGTGGGTTATACTTGTATATATAGGGTTTTATTGCTTGTGTGGATAATAAAATGAGGTTAGGGAAACCTTAATAGGGGAACAAATTTAAAAAACTATATATTGGGAAGAGATATGGGTAAGGATAGTAGTGACCAGCTGGGGACACTACACCATGTGGCTTTGCTTCCCTAAATCTAGTGCTAATATCCTTTTTGTAGACTATTAAGCAATTTGGATTGGGGTTTAAGAAGATAGTTCTGGGACTAGGATATGAATAGTTATGCATGACTATGGTCTATTGAATGATTATAAAAGTAAGTCTAATTCTCAATGATATGTCTATGGCTAGCATAGGGATAGGTTAACTCAACCAATACTCTTAGCATCCAATTACCACTTTTAGGTGATTACATTTTCCCCTTCTTTCTTCTATTAATGAAATAAAGTGAAATGAATAGTATAAAGAAAAAATAAGCATACATGGAATTACCTTAGAAGTGAAGCCTATGTATCTAATTTTAAATATGTGAATATGGGTTTATGTATGTGAAAACATGACCCAAATCAATGTCCTACAATGAAAAATGCCAAAAATAGTCCTTCAGAGATGATCAAAAGTGAAAGACTATGATAAAATGAAATAAATGATTAAAGTTGAGTAAAGAGAGAGGAAATGAATGAATATACCTCATTGGTTACATACACCAATGCATAAACATGGTGATAACCTATGTGTGTGAATGTGTATAGTGATCATATTATTGAATAGCTTGAATTGAGCCAATGACTTCCTCAATCCTCATATGGGTGTCACAAGAACTCAATCTAATTTTGGCTCCATCATTGCCCACCTCTATTCATTAGATCCTAATCTCTATGAATAACTTGGGTAAGAGTGTAAATGTGTCTAACCCTATCATGTAGGTGGCTCAAAATCTCAAGTAGGACATGACTCAATCATTGCCCCCTATATGAAGTATATTCATCTATAACTTAACTAAAAAAAGTGATGAAAGTTTCTAACTAAGTAAATCTAATTATATATTCAAATTTGTGGCCACTCAAGTATATTAGGTAGCTCTAGGCCACTCAAGAAATCCAACCACTACAGATGGAGTAAGGTATGAATTTGGTGATAAAATGGACTATGAAATCAATTATATACACCATATAGAATGACATAGAGTTTTCCATTCGATCCAATAAACCTATCTAAAACTAAGTATATGAAATTATGTACCACATACATGGCCCTAATATGGTATCTAAGTATATTGAATTTGAATCAAACATCTAATAGTTGAGCCTATGTAACTGATTTAAATGTGTGAGTGATCATGTCATGTATGATGCCCCCAAATCTAAGAAAATAATATGAATCTTAGCTAAAATTAATATATCTAAGATAAATTTGAACATAATTTTCAAACTTGTGACTATATCTATGTAAATTTTTACTATACCTAGTATTCTAGTCTAAATGATCTAGACTATCCTAAAGTTAGAGTTACTAGATAGTAGTGTCCTATAGTGGATAGTAGTACCCTATGGTGATAGTGTCCCAATTTGGGCACTAAGTATTTCCTAGTCTAATTTTTGAGTGATATGAACTAAGTACTAAATCTCTATTCTATTTTATGTCTACCCTAAGTCTAATATCTAAAATTGAGCTTGCGTGTTGAAATATATCTGTGAAAAGCAAAATAAGATCATGATGTCTATTATAAAACATTATGAATTCCCCACTTTTGAGGGTAGTTTTTGAACCTATATAAGAAATACCCTCTAAATAAGTAGCTCTATAAAATGTGTTAGCTAGATCATGTGTGGGATATATTAATATAATGTATAAACATAACATTAGAATGTAAATGAATCTGATCATAAGTAGTAAATGTAAGATGTATGTTGTAATATATCATTACACAAGGGTGTCAATATAGATGTAATTAATGTGTATAGCATTAAATATGAGTGACTACCAAGGGGGATGGGGCATGATCTCTATCATGGCTTCCAAGTAGGAAGGGTAGATGCATGAGATTCCTCATGGCACCAAAAACTTGTGTGTGTGTGTGTGTGTGTGTGTGTGTGTGTGTGTGTGTGTGTGTGTGTGTGTGTGTGTGTGTGTGAGTGAGTGAGTGAGTGAGTGTAGCCAATACAAGTATCATGGTGTAGAAGCATAGAAGGAATAAAACATAAAATCACATGAGGCACATAAAAGATCAGAAAAGTGTCCCACTATAAGGGATATGTGAGAATATCACTAAATATAAGAATGAAGACATACAAGGACATGTTCAATGTCCACATCCACAAATAAAAAGTAATTTAGCATAGAGTCACATAGAAGGACATGTTCATATGTCCACATATAGAAGCATGAAAAATCACACACAAGGGACATGGGCACATGCACAAGGCATAAAAAAAAGGAGTGGCATAGAAGTTAAAGAATAATGGCATATTAATTCCCTCAAACATGGAAGAAGTATAGGAACACAATCAAGTCTAATATAGGAAAAAGAAATGAAAGCATGTATAAAAGTGTTGTAAAAATAAATGTAGATGATAGGATGCATATATACTACGTCTAAATAGTGATAATTATAAAAAATATGAGTAATGAGGAACAATGATCAATATCAAGATAAATCAATGTGTAAACTAGAATGTATAGTATGCAAAGATAAAACCTAGTTATACCAAATATGTATGGGATGCCCCCAAGTGGGTAGATGTATCAATGTATAATCCTAGATCGATGTAAATTCCATCAATGGGTAGATGATATCAAGTCTAGATTAGTGTAGTGGATTAGAGTCCTATCTAAAATATACAAGCACTTGACAAGAATAAATGAAGCATATGTGTATGATAAAACTAACTATAGTAGGATAGCTAGTAATATGCAATATCTGGTAAGTAGTATAAATTTAAACATAGCAATACATACATTCTACAAAAAAAATTATATTTTTGAAATATTTGAATGTTTTTGTATTTTGACATGTTATATTATTTTTTTGTTTTCTTAATATAACCTATGTACAAGCATATGAAAATAAACTATGTATAAATAGTGAGAGAAATAAGGAACTATGTACAAGGGTAGGAACCATACTAACAAATGAGTCTCATGGGATAATCACCATCACCATGAACTATGTTAAACAGGTGAATTGTGATTGTGCATTTAATGTGAAAGGGTAATTATGAGTGCATGATCTAATGTGTTATATAATCTAAATCTAAAATTGCCTGAGTAGTGATGTTATGATGTTGTGACACTAACTATGATGCCCTATGAGATTTAGGAGTCTTAGGGACCCATCTGGTAGAATTAGAAGTTGTAAATGATGTAGGTTCCATATGTTTAAAACCCCTAGATCCTAATATAACTTATCTCAACATAAATTGAGTAAAGTAATGTCCTCTAAAATATGTGACATATCTTTGATGCAATGGTCTCTCTAGGAATGATCATAGAGGGAGAGTATACATACATGTAGATATATTAGAAGTAGACCCATCCTACTCTAAGGACTCTGTTGAACATTTTTATGTATACATAATAGTTTTACTCTTTGATTTAATTTATAAACATGTAATATCTAGTAGTGGAACTATAACTATAATGAACATGTATGCTGAAAGTGTCACTAGAATCTATGTTGGAACAACTTGTGGGATGGGAAGAGGATACTCATATGGGACACCATCAAATTTAACCACCTATTTATCATGTATATACTTGATAAAGTGGTTTAATGTATATGGGATAGCTCAAAGCTATTGTAACCATGGCCTTAAAAATAATGTGTTGAATATACCTACACTAGGTACTACTAGGAATCAAGTGGCTATGTGTGCTAGTCTAACCTGTAATGGAAGTACAATCTACCTAATGGATATTTAAATGTTTCCATTAAAATAATTAATGAATTTACGTGTGGAATATATCATTTTTTATGTATCCTAAGGGTTATAAGAGTGTCATGGTGCACATGCTTATGTTTGACCCATTGTCAACCATAACATTGTGAATATGATGGTGGTCTATATATGCTTGTATGAAGAGTGCATGTAAATATATGTTATCATCCATAATATCCTACTATGAAAATGTGATAATTGGTCTAGGTGTCACTGTAGTGTGATATATGCCAGTAATATTATGTAGTGGATTATTTCCTATGTAAGTATTTGATAAAAAGCTAGTGGTGGATGAGCCTAATATGTATAGTTAACACCTAATGTGCCTCTTGCCTCATTAGCTATATGATTTGGTAAAGTATGTAAAAAATATCATAAGTTTATTTTCATCTATTTTATATTTTAGTGCCTATATGGGTGTGCCCATGTCAATAATGTTGTCTCTAATGAGATCTTGTATCTCGTGTTTTAGGCTAATACATATGTTTATCATGTGGCATAGTGCCCTATGATACTTATAGAATGCATTTGAATCATAACTCTTTGAAAGAGGCCATGTCATATCAACATATTTAATGGGAGGGAGAGATATAACATTTCATTCCAATAGTTGTTTTATAACTTGTTATAGTGACTCTGGTAGATTAGTGAAGACTCTATGCTGAGGAGTAGATAAAACCAATCTGGGAGAAGGCTCTAAAGCTATATTGGCTATGGCCTTTTGATAATTTTGTTTTATGTTTCCCTAAATTTATATGGAGGTTTTTTTTTTAATCTTAATATTTGAATTTGATCCATTTGTGTACTTGAGTTTACCCATTACTAAGACCTTAATTGTGTGGTCACATATTAGTAAATATGGGAAACGTTTTGAATAAGATTGGTTTATGTAGTGGTAGTAATTTACTATATTTAAATATGTTTTGAAGATCTTTGTCTTCCATGGGGCTATTTAATTTTAATATTATTGTCTTATATTGTAAGACATAATCATTTATGGGATCATTTGAATTTTTATTTAGTTATGCCACTTGTGTATATGGTATCTTATCATTAATGTTGATAGATAAATGTGCTAGGAACATATCTACTAAAGGATTAAATGTCATGATAGATTGATTTGGAAAATCATAGAACCACTATAGGGAATAATCATTGAGACTACATGTAAATAACTTCATAAGAAGCCATTTATTAGACACATGGTCCAAGCATGATGCATGAAAGGATATGATGTGATACTTTGGGTAACCCTTGCCTTAATATAATGTGATCTTGGGTGCTATGAAACTAGATGGCAAAAGAGTTACCACTATGTCGTTTGCCAAAGGTGTATGCAAGAGAATATTGGAATCTAAGGCATGTGATGGCTTAACTACTCATTGATCTAGATGTAACACCTTAGACTACAAATAAATAACCTATTGCATAAGGTATTGTACTTATAGAGGATAATAATTACCCACAAGTGGTGTAGCTATTATTGATGGTTGAATAACAATCTTGGGTTTTACTATCTAAGTTGGTTGAGTGGGCCCCACTAAAGGTGTAACAACATCATTAACTATAGAGGTTAAACAATGACCATTTTTTGTCTTTTGAAATTATTCTTGAAGAATATTTATGAAAACATCTTGTATATCCTTATGTTTGGACACAAAGTGTTGTAATTAATGCTTATTAGTTTTATCAAATCTGTTTTTAAATTTTGCCATTATAGGTTGAAGGTAAGAAAATACATTTTGTATATTTTTAACCTTTAGAAATAGAAATCTATGGAATATTTCAAAAAAATAAATTTGATAATTTCTCAATTAAAATATGAGTATAAATAAAAAGGATATAAACCCCAGGTGTGTATAGGGTTAGTATTTTTGAATCTAGGGTTTATTTGCAAAAAATTAAATTAGATATAAAACAAATTGAAACCCTAATGTAAAATTAATTTTAATTCTCTAGGTTATCTACATAAAATTAGAAAATTAGAATGATTCAGCCCTAAATTTATTGCATAAAATTTGGATAAATGAAAGCTAGGGTTTGATGCAATATTCAAAGTAAGATGGGTTGATGAAATGATTTAACCTTTTTAAGGTTTTTAAATTGGAAATATTATGTTTAGATTAGAGGGATGAGATGTCAAAATTAGTCAAATAATATATAATAATTAAGTACTAATTTTTTATGACCTTTGACCTTATCTTAATTTTTAATAATAGTAATAAATAGGCATAAATAGAGACTTAATTGAAAACTAACTGTCACAAATGATTTGGGTTATAAAATCCGAGATCTAGGTATTAGTCTATGTCATCAACATGATTATGGGTGCATCTATTCAATAGATAGTAACAAATAGTATTTGTGATAAAGGATTATAATAAAGGGGAGGTTATTCTTGCATTAGTTCAAGAAATAAAACTCAAATAAACACACTAAAATGTTAACAACTATAGCTTAGACACTAGGGAGGGCATAGGTAACAAAAATATAATGGAAATAGAACTAAAACACAAATTAAATCATTAATTTACCTTAATTTTAGCTATAAAATGGCTTTTTGAATGACTTACTTGGCTTGTGCATTAAGAAGTTTTTGACACTGAAGCTTGCTTGGCTCCTTCTCTCCTTGGCACCTTGGATTTGATTACTTTGCTTAAAATTTGGGTATGGTAACATTAATTAAATTATTATTATGGTGGAAATAATGAATAATAACTCTAAAATATCAAATCTTGTTGAATACATCTGTGGAGAATAAATTTGCACCAAAATAGCTTAGAATTCAATAGGCAAGGGCTTGTATTTATAGCCTTAAGAATTAACTCTCACCTATGGTGAGTTAAGGTTGAGTTTAAACATGGAGTGGGTTAAAATTAACCATAGGTGAGTTGAGAATAACTCTAATTGAGTTAAAATTTATCATGTAATTATGATTTTAAATTACTAGGCATGTCTCTCAAATTAAATATTTTAAGATATTTTTGAAGAGCTTGATAACTCATAAAGGTAATGATGAAAGGCTTTATGTTTTGATTTTTGGAATTTCCATTTTTAGATATTAATTAATTAAAAATGGATAATTCAACTAATAATTTAATCTTTTTTAATTATATAATTAATTTTGATTAACATTTTAGCTTTTTTAATAATTGGTCAAGTTCCCCACTTAATAGTTTCATAGGCCAATTTGATAGTTAATAATGATGCAAGGTGATAATGGATAAATCCATGAGAGGTTATTATTTCATATACGCTAGTATCCCAAATAGGGATGCCTCAATATTATTATGTGCATTGATGAATGATACATGAAAAAAATTGGTACATTTAGTGATTCCTAGGCTTAATTTACAATGGTTGGTAGGAATTGGTCTGAAGTCTGGTTGGAAATCAGTTGTGGAAAAATTTAGGTGTCTATAGTTTTAACCTATTTGGGAATGAATTTAAAGCTATACACATAGTGACATATTTTAAAATAATGAAACTTTCTTGTATGTCTAATGACCTAAATGGCTATGGATGAGCTCTGGATGCCCCCTTGAGGGAGTGACCAACAAAGGTGGTTAGAGATTCATCCCTTGAGAGAAGTACAATGGTGGGACCCAAAAATGGGTGGAAAAGATTGATTTGACCAAAAGTACTTATAATTAGTGGCACAATGAGATACCTTAATTAGTAGATAAATAAGATGATATTCTCATAGGTAGTTATAATCATCAACATAGGTGGGTAAAAAGATAATGATTTGCCTAGAGGAAATTATAATCATTAACCAAAGGATAAGGGTAATAGCAAAATAATTTTCCAAAAGTGTTTATAATCATTAAAATGGGAAAATAATGATTTTACCGTAGGTATTTATAAGCATTATCACAATGGTAATATGCCCCAATTGGGCAGAAGAAAGTTAATGATTTACCCAAAGGTGTTTATAATCATTAACCTCTAGATAGATCAAAATACAATGATTTTCCCATAAGAAATTATAATCATTGGCTCTATGAGTGGGATGATATAGAATGATTCACCCAAAGGTGGTTAAAATCATTGTCATAATGATGGGAGTAATATGGAAAATTGGAATAGGGGTTTACAAATGAAATATCTACTCATAGAGTAAGATTAAGATGGTACAAAGGATAAATATGAACTGAGGAAACCTTCTAAGATGAAGATACATGTCTTAACTAGTAATGATTAAAATTCTATTGTGATTTAATTACTCTATATTTGGGTAATGATTTCAGTAGATTGGGAATTTTTTTGGTTCTGAGGAGAAGTACCATGGTTACATTACTTGTAATATTTCCTAAATTGATTTTTTCTATAACACATGATGGAAAGCATATTAATATAAAACACCATGATAACTTAGTATAAATATGCATAAGGATTGATACACGATCCAATAAACAATAAAAAACAATGCACCGACGATCAAAACCTTGAAGATAATGTTGACATATGAATATGGATGGATTTAAATATAATGTGAAAGGAATCACCCAATGAATGCAAATATATTAAGTCAAGGCATAATAAGAAATCAACCAAACATGCAAACAAGTAAACAAATAGGAAGACAAAACACCAAGAAATAGAAAATAAAGATAAAACAAAATGAAACAAACATAAATAATGGTGAATTAAAATTTTACCACAAATAGAAAACAAATAAGATGATGATGATTGCCCATAGGTTATAGGAGATGATGAAATATACAAATAAAATGGGGGGTGTTAAGGTGTGGAGCCTAAAAGCTTCACCAAGGAGCATACTTTAACAGGTTCAGGTTTACACAGTCACCGGCATCGGTCAGGAGCGACTGACGTCGGTCAGGAGCAGTTAGAGGAATGCCGGCGTCAGCAGAGGATTGGCCGATGATGGTCATAGGCAAACATGCAGGAACCGGCGTCGGTTACCTGTGCGTCCAAAAAGCTATTTCCGAGGACAGAAGTGAGTGTTTGCATGATGAGTTTAAGTCTTAGTCTTAAGTTTGCATTTCTATTATTAGCAAGATTGTTTTTAGAGCCCTTGTTCAAGAGGCTTAACTGTTTGTTGTAAGTGCATGCTCAAGTTTCCTAATTCTATATGTAGGAAAGATCTTCTTAGCTATTGTGTGAGTATGAGTAGAACATTGTGAATGTTTGAAGGACAGTACAGAGTTGTATCAATCTAGGTTGTTGGAATTGATTGTACTTGAGAGAGAGAGCTCTTGAGGAATAGAGATCTAGAGAGAGATCTTGTGCATCTAAGAGAGGTGTGGAAGAAAGAAGTTTCTTCAATTGTATTCCTTTTGTAAAGAGTTTTAATACAAGTTTTTAGGGTGGTTTCTTGTATCTCTTGTTCTCTGCTATTTATCATTCTAGTTACTTATCTATCTGATTTATTTCCATGTTTATTTCTTTCACAAGTGTAATCATTGTTGGTTGATCCCCAACAAGTGGTATCAGAGCTCAGGTTCACTAACAGGTGGTTCAGATCTGTGTAGTGTGTTTGGATTACAGGTTACTCACAGGGGTTTCTGCAGGGATTTCTATTTGAGTGGGAGAAGCAATGGCAAAAGAAAGTAAATTGAGAATGGAAAAGTTTAATGGCAAGAACTATCAACATTGGAGAATGCAGATAGAGGACTATCTGTATCAGAAAGATCTTTACTTACCGTTAGGTGGGATTGCAAAGAAGCCCAAGGATATGGAGGATGAAGAATGGGAAGTTCTTGACAGGAAGGCTCTAGGGTCTATAAGACTGAGTCTAGCATCCACTATGATATCTAATTTATCACAGGCAAAAACAATGGTAGATTTAATGACTATGTTAGCAAATTTGTATGAAAAACCCTCCGCTTCTAATAAGGTATATCTTATGAAGCAGTTATTTAATTTGCATATGCAAGAAGGTGGATCTGTATCTAATCACCTGAATGATTTCCATGAAATTGTTAATTAGTTAAGTTTAGTCAATATTGTATTTGATGATGAAATAAAAGCTCTTTTAATATTATGTTCTTTGCCTGAAAGCTGGCATGGCTTGGTAATGGCAGTTTCTAATACTGCATCTGCTTCGAATATTTTAAAAGTAGAGGATGTTTTTAGTGTTATCTTGAATGAGGAAATTTGCAGGAAAAGCACAGAAGAGACATCTGGGAACGCTTTAAATCTCAAGAGCAGGGGAAGGCAAAAAGAAAAGAGTAAGAGGAGATCAAGATCTAAGTCTAAGGGAAGAGGCAGATCCAAATCCAGAAATGGCAGAAGGCCACAATGCTGAAACTGTGGAAAGTTGGGGCACATAAGCAGAGATTGATGGTCAAAGCCTAAGGAGGACAATCAGCACGAAGGAAAGGAAGAGATAAAGGTTTCAGGTATTGCACAAGATGCTCTAATTTTCTCTTTGCATAATAATATAGAATCTTGGGTATTACATTCTGGTGCATCTTTCCATGCTACCCCTAACAGAGAATATTTCAGTGACTATATCCATGGAGATTTTGGAATAGTGTACTTAGGGGATGATGAGCCTTGTAAGATTATTGGCAAAGGTAAAGTGTAGCTGAAGATGTAGAATGGCAACACATGGGTGTTGAGAGATGTGATACATGTTCCTAGCTTGAAGAGAAATTTGATTTCTGCAGGAAAGTTAAGGGATGAGGGTTGTACAGTAACTCTCACAGCAGAATCTTGGAAGGTGACCAAGGGTGCACTTGTTATGGCCAGAGGTAAGAGAGAAGGTACTCTCTATTTGTGTAATTGTGTTACTAACAAATCTCCTTCTCTATTATTTACTTCACATGTGGATGCTAAATTGTGGCACTCAAGGCTTGGCCACATGAGTGAGAAGGGGATGTCAATTCTTAAGTCTAAAGGTATGCTTTCAGATTTGAAAAGTATGGATCTAGAATTTTATGAGCATTATGTATTTGGAAAATAGAAAAGGGTTAGTTTTCTCAAGACTGGGTCTACTAAGAAAAGGCATAAGTTACAGCTTGTTCACATAGACGTGTGGGGACCGGCTCAGGTAGCCTCTATTGGAGGATCACGGTATTATGTTACGTTCATAGATGATGCTACAAGAAAGGTATGGATCTACTATATTGAAAATAAATCTGATGTTTTTGAGACTTTTAAGATTTGGAAAGCTATGGTTGAGAATGAAAAAGGCAAAATATTAAAGTGCTTGAGATCTGATAATGGCGGTGAGTTCTGCAGTCTTAAGTTTAATTGGTATTGTTACACGCATGGAATTCGTAGGCAAAGGATGATTCCAAGGACACCTTAGTAGAACGGAATTGCTGAAAGGATGAACAAAACAATCATGGAGCATGCAAGATGTATGAGATTCCATGCTGGGTTGCCCTTAGAGTTTTGGGCAGAAGCTGTTAACACCGCAGTGTACCTGATTAACAGAGGATCCTCTACAGCTCTGGATGGTGGAATTCCAGAAGAGGCATGGATAGGTAAAAAGGTAGATCTCTCATATCTCAAAGTTTTTAGTTGTGAAGCCTTTGTGCACGTAGATAAGGAAAATAGAAAGAAGCTTGATGCTAAGTCTATGAGGTGCACATTTATTAGCTATGGCTCAGATGATTTTGGTTTCAGATTTTGGAATCTAGGGACTAACAAGGTAATTAGGAGCCGTGATGTTTTTTTCAATGAAAAAGTGATGTATAGTGATCAGATGAGGAAGCTAAATCAATCTGGGCAAAGCAATGGAGAATTGGACAAAGTGATGGTCCAAAATGAGCTCGCAGGAAAAAGAAATAATCACCTATAGGAAAACACAAAGACTAACATCAGCAAAGTAGGAACTGGCATCAGTAGTACAAAAACTGATGTCAGTCATACAGAGACCGACATCGGTAGAATAGGCATCGACGTCGGCCAAGAAGAACTGGCGTCGGCCAGTAACAGGTCTACAGGTGGCCGAGGTCGGTCACTGTCAGAGAATTTGGGTGGACAGCGTGTTGAGAACGAGTCTAAGACACCCATCAGGAGGTCAGAAAGGGTAAGTAAGCCTCCAATTAGATATTCTCCTTATTTATACTATTTATTGCTAACTGATGGTGGAGAACCAGAGAGTTTTGAAGAAGCATTACAGGTGGAGTCCAGGAGTAAGTGGGAGTGTGGCATGGTTAAGGAAATGGAGTCCTTGAGAGAGAACCAAACATGGGATTTGGTTGAGTTGCCAGCTGGTAAGAGAACACTGAAGACCAAATGGACCTACAGGTTGAAGGAAGGTGAGGATGGATAGATGAGATATAAGGCTAGATTGGTAGTGAAAGGATTTGCACAAAAGCCAGGTATTGATTTTGGTGAGATTTTTTCTCGTGTTGTTAAGATGACTTCTATAAGGGTTGTATTGTCTTTGGTTGCTTTTGAGGATTTGCATCTTGAGCAGCTAGATGTTAAGACATCATTTCTCCATGGAGATTTGGATGAGGAAATATACATGGAATAGCCTGAAGGATTTGAGGTCAAGGGTAAGGAGAAGTTAGTGTGCAGGTTGAAGAAAAGCTTGTATGGCCTCAAGTAAGCTCCTAGGCAATGGTATTTGAAATTTGACAGGTTTATGACTGAGCATGGCTACAGTAGGTGTCAATCTGACCATTTTGTATATTTTAAGAGATTTGATAATGGTAGATATATTATTCTATTGTTGTATGTAGATGATATGCTGGTTGCAGGATCACACATGCAGGATATCTCTGAGCTTAAGGTGAAATTAGCTCAAATGTTTGCTATGAAGGATTTGGGAGCAGCAAAGAAAATCCTTGGCATGAGCATTAAGAGAGACAGGAAAAATCACAGGTTGATATTGTCTCAAGAGGATTATGTGGACAAGGTGTTCAAACAGTTCAATATGCAGGATGCTAAACCGATAAGCACACCTTTGGCTGGACATTTTAAGTTGAGTAAAGAACAATGTCCTAATTCACATGATGAGGTAGAGTACATGAGTAGGTTCCATATTCTTCCACGGTAGGGAGTTTGATGTATGCAATGGTGTGTACTAGACCGGATATTGCCCAAGCAGTGGGAGTTGTAAGTAAGTATATGGCCAATCCAGGGAAGGAACATTGGAAAGCAGTTCAGTGGATCCTTAGATATCTGAGAGGAACCAGTAGTAGGCACTTGTGCTATGGAGGTTCAGATACTTCTCTACATGGTTATGTAGATTCAGATATGGCAGGTGATTTGGATGGCAGGAGGAGCACCACAGGTTATGCTTTCACTGTAGGTGGAATGGCGGTTAGCTGGATATCTAAGTTGCAGAAGGTTGTTGCGTTGTCAACTACAGAAGTAGAGTATATTACAGCCACAGAAGCTAGCAAGGAGATGATATGGATGACATGGTTCATGGAAGAGCTTGGAAGGGAGCATGGGAGTTGCAGATTATATAGTGATAGTCAAAGTGCAATCCATTTGGCTAAGAATTTAGCCTTTCATTCAAGAACCAAGCACATACAGCTAAGGTACCATTTCATACGGTAGGTATTGGAAGATGGTGAGTTGAAGCTGGAGAAGATCCATACATATAGGAATCTTGCTGATATGTTAACCAAGCTGATTACAAAGGAGAAGTTGAATCTTCATTCAACTTCTGTTGGTCTTCATGATTGAGTTAAAGATGGAAGAGCTAGAAGATGTTGATGTACAGGTACTGGTGTAGCTATTTATCTCCAAGTGGTAGATTGTTAAGGTGTGGAGCCTAAAAGCTTCACCAAAGAGCATACTTTAATAGGTTTGGGTTTACACAGTCACCGGCATCAGTCAGGAGTGACCGACATCGGTCAGGAGCAGTTAGAGGAACGCTGGCATTGGTACAGGATCGGCCAACGATGGTCACAGGCAAATAGGCAGGAACTGGCGTCAGTTACCTGTGCATCCAAAAAGCTATTTCTGAGGACAGAAGCGAGTGTTTTCATGATGAGTTTAAGTCTTAGTCTTAAGTTTGCATTTCTATTATTAGCAAGATTGTTTTTAGAGCCCTTGTTCAAGAGGCTTAACTACTTTTTGTAAGTGCATGCTCAAGTTTCCTAATTTTATATGTAGGAAAGATATTCTTAGCTATTGTGTGAGTATGAGTAGAACATTGTGAATGTTTGAAGGACAGTACAGAGTTGTATCAATCCAGGTTATTGGAATTGATTGTACTTGAGAGAGAGAGCGCTTGAGGAATAGAGATCTAGAGAGAGATCTTGTGCATCTGAGAGAGGTGTGGAAGAAAGAAGTTTCTTCAATTGTATTCCTTTTGTAAAGAGTTTTAATACAAGTTTTCAGGGTGGTTTCTTGTATCTCTTATTCTATGCTATTTATCATTCTAGTTACTTATCTATCTGATTTATTTCCGCGTTTATTGCTTTCACAAGTGTAATCATTGTTGGTTGATCCCCAATAGGGGGGATAGAAGAAAAGGAAGGGGTAGCCAAGATAACTTTAGATGCACTAGCCAAGTGGGCATTGCCTACATAGTTCCATGGATGCAAGGTCCAACATATAATTTAGGCTAAATTTAGTTCTCCTAAGAGATGGGATAGAATAATACGATGACTAATAAGAAACATGATTGTGTTGTAGAGTAAATATAGGAATGGACTCATAAAATAACAAGAGCATGTAATGAATCCTAGTGGTCATTAATGTATAAAAGTTGAATATATAATACATAAAACATAAACTCATATAATGGCTAGAGATTAAGGCTTTGGGGCCAAAAAGGATGGGGAAACTAAATGCCAAGTGGTTTCTTGTGAATTAGATAGGGGTCTCAAAATCCTTAAGGCAAAGAACTAGTCTATGTGGTGATTTTTAGGATTTTTTTATATCTTTTAAAAATTATTTTGGATTATTTAATCATCTCAACTTGATAAATAAGTATGAGATACTAAGTGATCTAACTTGAAAAATAACAAGAGCATTCAAACTTGAAAGTGCTTGAAAATAGAGAGATCATGGAAGAGGGTGACTGAGTTAAACTCAACATGAATCAATCATTGCCTACATATTCCCATTAAGACCTCAAGTCACTATAGTTTCATCTTATAGTGGATGAACTTGATTAGGTAGAAGTAAGTTTTTAAATTATAGGCAAAGTAGGAAAATGACATAGTATGGCAACATGGGAATTCAAGTCATGATAAAGGTGGTGTTCCTAATTTTCCCATAGGAGGTTATAGTTAGGAAATAATGTCCTAGGTCAATGATACTAATTTACCAATAGGTGGTTATAATTAGTATCACAATGTGAGACATTAATTTACCCATAGGAATTTATACTCAGGGACACTCAGTATAAAATGAAATAAGAAATGAAGGATGAAACTACCAAACCATTGTCATACTAGTCAAAAATATGGACTCTATCTACAATAATAAATTAACTAATGAAACTTGACTAGAATCCTATCACTGGAGGTGCTCAAAGAATTAATGGAATGAACACAAGGTCAAAGGGTTGGTAGGGAGGGTAAAAATAATTTTGGTCAATAGGAAAGGTATGGTAGAATTGTATAGGGCATGTTACAAGGAAGATCATAATATGTTAAAATGAAAATGAGAATAATAAATAATAGTTTAGGTCTCTCAAGTGAAGTAACATCTGAGGTGTATGATGTTTATTAGATCATCAAGTTCATCCCCATCTAGTGCAGTCAGTGTATATGCTCTAGATCCATAATTTATAATAATGATATAGGGGCCTATGCAACTAGGTTTGAACTTGACCTTGTGATTCTTCTTGGACATGGTATTCTATTGGTTTTATTTTAGAACAGGATCACCAAGATCAAACTCTATGTTTTTGACATACCAATTATAGTGGTCATAGAAATTGTTCTAGTATGATTGAAGGTTGTTGATAACAACCATGCATTTTTCATCAAGTAATTCTAGATCTTCTAGGTGAGATACTCAATAATCTTCATAACATGTTTGATAGAGATGGATAGAGAAGGTAACTCAACCTCAATGGTAAAAATGGCGTCAGTGCCATAAACTAAGGAATATATATTGGATCCTATTAGGGAATGACAATTAATGTAGTATGCCTAGAGGGCATGGGATATTTGGAGGTGCTAATCATGACCAAAATCATTGATCATATTTTTAAGGATGTTTTATGAGATCAAAACATGGCTCATTATTGACATGTTATTTCCTTTAATTCATCTCTCTAAGGATATTATCTTATATAAATCATAGATTTTTAGATAGTTCATTTCATGTTTCACTCTTGTTCATTAAACCAAATACTACCTCTACTTTTTCATTAATGTCTAATGCATAACATGTTTTAGTGATTTTTGTTGTGAAGAATTCTTAGGAAGAAGACACAGGTGATGTACAGTGAAAGTTTAATTTTGATCTCCATCTAATAGAACTATGAACTCACACAGAATGAATCTACAGACTCTGTAGGTCTGTTGTTTTGCACTTTTGAGATACATATGTTCATATGATTATATGGGAGGACCAACATGAAACATTAATAAATCATCATGAATGGTATCAATTTGAAGGATGGTGCAGGATTGTTTCTACAAACTCTACAAGATTATTTTTATGGACTTCGTAGGCTTGTTTCTATGGATTCCATAGGCTCATTCCTACTGACTGTATAGGTTTAATTACATGGATTATGTAAAGACAAAGCTATAAATGGGGAAGCTAGTGGCCAGATAATATGAGAGAGAATCATTCCAACTAGAGTCAAATGAGGAAAATATTCACCTGCTATTTTGTAGGATTTACTTTTGATAAAGTTGTACATATTTGGATCTTAGGACTATTATAGGATAATATATCTATTTCATCAGAATAATTAGATCTCTTGGAAATCCAATCTCCTATATTTAGATGAGTGGATCGACCAAGGAATCTTATCTCTTTGCATCCAATTTTGAGTTGATTATATTAGCATAAAATGTAAGACTTTTGTTATTAAAAAGAGAATAGATGAAAGATACATATAATCATATTACAAGTTTTAGATAGATTGTAATAATTTTAGTTCTATGAATTATCACTTTAGTTTCTAGCATTGATTAATATTTGTTCCTAAGTCTGAGATGAGCAAGGGCCCAATCTCCTTAGAACCAAGAATTATGTATGGTAATTATGTTATGTTATATTAACTCTCTATTATAACTAATTAGAACCTTGCTAATGTTTGCATTCATTCATAAAACATCAAAAAAAATTCACAGTTTAAAAGAAATTTCATTATTCCAAAGTCATTTCCTTTCTAATCAATGTGTGTTTTCTTTTACAACAAACATGTGAAGCAAATTACCTTTTTAAGTTAAACATCTCCATTTCCACATAAGCATAAATAAGAGTGTGATTTCACTTTCAAGCAAAAGAGTGGATTCATTTGATTAAATAATTACATCATTTCTTTTTCATCAAAAGAGTGAATAAATTAATTTAAGACACATTTATTTCATTACTCAAAGTTATAATAGGAGCATCAAACTCCCCCACAAGCAGACTTATAAATCTACCATCCTACATCTTACTGCAAATAGCTTTACACACTAGCCTTGGTTGATAAGACATCATTTAAACACTAATCAAATAAGGAGTTAAATGACACTCATCATTTTTGGTGCCATTGCTAGGAAACAAGGTGTTAGTAAGGTAATAATTATTGGTCTAGAGTGAAAAATAGAAAAAATATTGTAAAAACCATAAAATCACCAAAAAAATTCAATAAATTTATGTACCATCCTAGAGAATCTAAAGGATGATTCATCCCAAAATTCCCACCAAGAACACAAGTTGAAACTCCTTCAACATATTTGAGTAATGAACCAAAATTTATGAGTGAAACCTATCTACAAGAATCTTTAGAAACTTGGATAGAAACTAGGCCATTGTCACAAGAAAGCCCCATAGGAAAAATTCCTCAGGATCAATCTCTTGCAAGAAGACATTATTTATAAATTTCTAAGGAATTAGAAGAAGCATTTAAAAAATCCACAACTGAAGAAAATTTTGAGAACTTTGAATAACCCATAACTGATAATCCTAGCTTTAAAAAATCATCAAAAGAAGAAAATATGGCTCTCTAACAAAATCCACAAAATCAACAACTTGCACAACCAAGAAGGACATTTTCCTTTCTTATTGTTACAGATCCTAATGATCAAACCCCCATGAAAAATATTTCACTAGCTAATCTACCAAATTTTTGTGGAAGATCTATAGAAGATCTTGATCAATTCCTATTTGAGTTTAAGGTGCTATGTCAAACCTATGATTACACAATAGACAGCCAAAAATTAAAACTATTTCCCTCTACACTTAAAGATGCAGCTATGAGATGGTTCATGGGTTTACCTGGTGATTGTATTTGAATATGGGATGCAATGGAGATAGAATTCTTAAACAAGTATCAAGATTACTATTGAGTCTAAGAAAAAAAAGAGGATTTATTAAAAATAAAATAGAATGAGGATGAATATTTAGAGGATTATTTGGATAGATTCATGTTCACTCATAAAAAAAGCAATTATCCACTCACTAAAGAAGTTCAAAGTTTGGTTTTCTTAAAAGGGTTGGATGAAGATACTAGAGATGTTTTAAATATGATGGGAGGTGGAGATATAAATAAGTTGGCTTTTAATCAGGTTTTTGAGCTTTGTACCAACTACTTTCAAATAAAACATGGAATTAAGAGAGGACGGTTTTGGAAATCTAATGAAGTGGGTAAGCTAATGAAATAATTTGTCAATCTAAAGATGGATATTTTGGTTACACTAAATATTACTTTGGATGGACTTCAAGCTAAGGCAAATGTAATAGAACCCTTAGCAATATACTATCCTAAGTGCAAACATAAACATGCCCTTAGATATTGCCCCTAGATAAAACCAATGTTTCATCATGTGGGATCTATGATGCAATAGATCATGATACCAAACATTTCACTCTTCTACCTATTTTAAAAAATCAAATGAAAACACAAGTGTAGACTACTGAAGAAGTAAATTATATCTAGAGATAAAACTTTGCCCCATAGAACTAGGCTTAAGGATAGTTTAATGCAAGAAACTTAGTTAATCCATCGATGGCACCATAGAATGTTTCAATTCCTTCACCTTTTTAGAATCAACCCAAAATTCCATCAATCCAAAATCGATGGGTAGGAAAAGATTATATGCCAACACCCCCATGGACGGTGCCACAACCACAACCACAACAATAATGGGTACCACAACAAAAATGAATACCATATCAATATCAATAATGGAATTTGTAGTGGAACCCATAGTAAAAATTCACACAACCAAGAAGACGACTTCAACAAAAAAAATATAATGCCACCCCTAGTTATTCAGTAACAAGGACAAATTAATCAACCCTCAATGCCTACATAACTAATAGCAAATTTAAAAAATAAACAACTAGCACCTATTTATGTTAATAAACAGGAAGAAACAATGAATGTTGGAGATATTGATTTTTTAGACATACATTTAAGATCAAGGAAAACTATACAATAACCTTTAGTTCTCATTTTTGAGATACTTGATGAAAAAGAAAAAATAGAATCATCTTAATTAAATACTAGAGAAGCTGAAATTAAAATGAACCCTAAAAAAAACAAAGAAAACACTACTACACAATTAGTTAATTTTCCTAAAATATTAAAATAAATTGATATTAAACTAGAATCAAACTTGGTCAATGAGTTGCAAAAGATCAATATTAAGGTACCCCTACTACAAGATATTAGGGATATACTTGAATTGAATAAGATCATCAAAAAATTTATATCAAGACACCTAGGAGGAAAGAAAAATATCTAAGAACCATTCATGTTGATGGGAAAGTTGTTGATTTATTAGCAAGAAAACTATTAGTTCTAAAATATGTAAATCTAGGAAGCCTATTAATCATAGTCACAATCAAAGGTACAAAAATTCCTAACATCTTGGTAGATTTGGGAGTAGTAATTAATGTTATCATAATTAATACTCTCCATACATTATCTCTTATGAGAATGTAACCCACAACCACCATTCTTCAAATGGTAGACTAATCTGTAACTAAACCAAAAGGGACTATAGAAAATATTGAAGTACTAATAGAGTCTTGGGAATATCTAGTAGATTTTATTATCTTGCAACCTAAAATAAAGAATCTAGGATATCCCATAATCTTAGGTATACCATGGTTGGCTACTATATTATAATTAATTGATTTCATGTTAGGAGACATGACCATTTATAATGGGTTAAAATCCAAATGCATCTCTTTGTATCCTCCTACAAAACCATCAACAAATCACATACAAGAACTTTAAGTGGATCAATTAGACAACACATCAAACAACATTTCCTCCTTAGCTATGATCACAGTTGATAAATACTTGGAAGAATTGAATGGAGACATATACCTAGAATCTATGGACTCTATCAGTCTGAAAGCTATGGACTCTACTAGTCTAAAAGCTACAAACTTTGTCAGTCCAAAATCTATGGACTCTACTTGTCCAGAAACTATGGACTACCTTAGTTTAGGATTCTTGGGTCAAACATAATATTATGAAACCTCCACTTCTACTTTTTCTATTGTTTTCTCACCATATGATCATGGATTGATTTAATAAAATGTGTGGAAATTGGTAGAACAACAAAAAACTCATTTCTTAAATGCATTCCATTATTCTTTAGCAAGATTGATTCCTCCTGGAGAAGAGTTTGTTGATAATGTAACCATGTTTCATAAGCTAATTCCTCATCCATGTCCTCTAAACTCATTGATTAGTGAATTCAAGAAAATAGAATCCAACTACCTAGGCACAAAACCAATCATGGTATTACCTGGAAATATTTTGAACATCAATAGTTGGTTAAAAAATGAATATGAAGATCAACTCTTTAAAGTATTGGAAAGACATACCAAGGCTTTTTCTTGGGATTATACCGACATTAAGGGAATTCACCCCAACATATACACTCATGACATTTAGATGGAATCTATCAAACTGGTCAGACAACCACAAAGAAGAATAAACCTAGCATTAAAGGAGATAGTCAAAATAGAGATCCAAAAATTGTTGGAAGTTGGGTTTATTTACCCCATCTCAGATAGCTAGTGGGTTTCACCCCTGGTAATTATGCCCAATAAAAATGGAAAATGAAGAATATGTGTATATTATAGAGAATTGAACAAAGCAACACTAAGAGATTATTTTTCTCTACCTTTCATTCATCAAGTTCTTGACAACTTGGTAGGAAAAAAATATTTTTATTTCCTATATGGGTTTAATGGGTATAACCAGATAATGGTGGTAGATGAAGATCAAGATATAATCACATTTACCTACCCTTGGGGAACTTTTTCTTACTGAGTAGTCCTATTTAGACTCTGTAATGCTCTAGCAACCTTCCAAAGAGCATTTATAGCAATATTCTCTAACCTTACAAATGATTATGTTGAAGTATATATGGATGATTTCACCATTCATGGTGGAACTTATGAAAAGGATCTTACCAAAATGGAAAGAGTATTGACCAGATGTGAATAACATCAATTATTTTTGAGCCATGATAAATTTCTGTTGATGATGGATGAAGGAATAGTGTTGGGACACCATATTTCTACAAAAAGCATTCAAGTAGATCCAAAGAAGGTTGAAATAATCTCCAACTTACCCATCCCACAAACACAAACTAAAATTAAGAGTTCTTTAGGACATACTAGTTACTACAGATGCTTCATAGATAATTTTAGAAAAATAGTTGCTCATATGTTTGCCTTGTTTACAAAAGATAGTACATTCGAATGGAGTAATAGTTGTCAGTAGGCCTTTCAGACCATCAAAGCTAAACTCATTATTGCTCTAGTATTGAGAGGACTAGATTGGACTCAACCATTCTATATATACATAGATGCTTCCAATATAGCAATAGGAGAAATCCTTAGACAAAAAGATAAAGAAGATAACATGTATGCTATATATTCTATAAGTAAAAACATGACACCTGTTGAAAGAAACTACACCATAACTAAGAGGGAATTCCTAGCTATAGTCTATGCAATTAAAAAATCCAGATACTACATAATAGGCTACAAGGTATTTGTCTATACAAACCATTTATCTATTAGATATCTTACCAATAAATCAATTATGGGAGGTAGGATTATTAGATGGTTGTTTATCTTATAAGAATTTGATGTTACTATTATAGATAAACTAGGGAAGTCTAATGTGGTTGCTGATTTCTTGTCAAGAATGAACACTACAGGTGAGGAAGAACATGTGGAAGATGAATTTATAGATAAATGACTATTTAATATTTTATAAAAATATCCATGGTTTACTAATATAGCCAATTACCTCACCACATGGAAGTTTCCTTTGAAATTTTCACAAAAGGAAAATAAATGTTTAATAGAAGAAAGTTATTATTTTAAATGGATTAATAGAATGCTATTCAAACTTGGACCTAACCATGTGTTTCATAGGTGTGTGACAAATGTCGAAGGTTATGATATCATCAAATCTTGTCATGATGAACTAGGAAGAGGTTATTACTTAGCTCAAAGAACCATAAACAAAATATTAGGAGTAAGATACTATTGGCCTCACCTTCATCAACAAGTAAAAAGATATGTCAAACACTATGTTGCTTGTCAGATAATTGGACAACCCACTCTTTCAATAGAGATGCCACTATACCCTCATCCTCAATTGGTTTTAGAACCATTTGAGAAATGGGGAATCGATTTTATAGGTCCTATGGATCCTACTTCTAGAGGAAAATAATATTTCCTAGTATTTATAGACTATGTGACCAAGTGGGTAGAAGTGGAAGTATTAACTTATGAAAGAGAAGAGATGGTAGCTGATTTCTTATATTTCAAAATCATGTAAAGATTTGGTGCTCCAAAGGAGATAGTCTGAGATCAAGGACCACAGTTCATGTTAAACATGATAAATCACTTCATGTAAGTATATCAAACTCAACATAGAAACACATCTCCATACCATCCATAGGCTAATGGGTAAATTTAACTCACCAATAGAGAACTAGAAACCATTTTAACCAAGGTTGTTAATTCCAGAAAAAAGGATTAGGTAGATAAGGAACTAGACCTTGTTTGGGCCTGTAATACTACTTGGAAAACAATAACTAGATTTTGACCTTATGAATTATTTTATGGTAAGAATCCCTTATTCTCTATTGAATTTGAATTACAAACTTTGAAAATAGATATATAAGTAGGGATTGAATTAGAAGAAATACAAAAAGAAAGAATCTTACAACTTAATCAACTTGATGAGATGAGTATGGAAGCATTACAAAGAATTGAATTGGTACAATATCAAAGAAAATTTGGCATGATTCACAGATCAAGCAATAGAATTTTTAGAAAGGAGATTGGGTACTATTGTTTGATTCCAAATTTTAACAATTTAAAAGAAAACTACAAATGAGGTGGTTAGGACCTTACTAGATTGAGGAGGTCTTTAAAAATACTTATGTTAAGATAATACATATTAATGACAATAGAACAGCTCTATTAGTTAATGGACATAGATTGAAGATTTATTAAAAGCCTCTCAATAAAGAATAATTTGTTAAAAAGGTAAAAGATCAAGTGTCCTTTTTGGAGGACTCTACTTCTTCTAGGTAAACTGCTTCAAATCAAGTAGTTGTTTTGAAAATCTCTACTTCTTTTAGAGAACCTGCTCCTTGATGATCCTACATATAATTAAAAAATAATAGTAATAATATCAATAGTGAAAATCCTTCTAGGGATACTATTGATAATGCATGCCCATAAAACTAGCTTGTTGGCTAGCTATGCATTGCAAAAAGGGCTTTGGATAGAAAACCAACAATAGCTAGCCAAAGGGAAAAACAAAAAAAAAAGAATCTCATCATGTCACTATGATTGGTCTTCTCCATGCAATAAATTTTTTTCTTTCAACACCTGTTGACTAATCCATGCAAACTTATTTGTGTAGGACAACTAGAGAGCAAAATATAAATCTAAGGTCAAAAGTAAGTGAGACATATATTTTATTTATTTATATTTAGTTAACTAAGTATCTTTGATTTAATTAAGATTTATTCTATGGGGATGATCCAAACTTGAGCCTTCCAAAATTGAATGACATGACACATATCATAATGGATAAGCATGTAAGCAAGATGGCAAAGGTGTATGTCTACTTCATGATGACCTATGTAGCTTTGGTACAATAAATTACATCATGAATAATTATAATGATGGGACATCATAAAGGGGTTATAAATAAAATGATAAATAACTATCACTGTCAAAGTGCCACATCATCATTTCATCCAATTTGTAATAATTTGACAAAATGGTTGGCACACTCTATAGAAATGTGAGGCACTGAACTTTATAAAGTAATCATATCACACTATAGACTCATGAAATTGTGGAGTTTCACGTAAAACATTTCATTTCTATAGATCCTCAATGATTATTGCCTATAGATTTTAATATAAGCTGGTCTAAACCCTAATTTGAATTAAAGAAATAGAGTTATCTATAAATCTGAGTAGAAATGGGACAAAAAATGAGATCAGAACTGAAGAATACAATAAAGCTTCATAAAGACAAAGATTTTGTGGTAGTGTTTAGAGCAAATGGCTAGTTACCTTCCATTTAAAAGTTCTAGGGTTTCCATAAAATAATGGTAAGATAATTCATCACTAATCTCACCGCTGAGTTTTTAGTTGCTAAAGGCATTATTATTCCTATTTCAACTCAAATTATAAGTCAAATCATACAAGTTCCAGAAGAGGGAATGAGAGTGCAAAGTAGAATTCCATTTAGTGATTTAATTATTTAGTTTAGTGGTAATGAGTAGACTAGGACTTCATGTCTAATAGATTATAAGGTAAAATCAAAAGGGATTAATAGAAATTCACTTCCCAAACCTTGGAAATCTATAGCCAAGTGGGTAATCAAGTATATCATTTGTGAGGGGCAAGACAGTCTTTTAAGAGGAGAAGCCATGAAAATATTAATACACCTTAAGCATGGAAGGCAAAACCCTCATTAAAAGATTAACCTCCCATCCTTCTTATATGGTTCCATTTAAATTATTACTACAACTCCTAATGTTGCTCTTAGGCACCATAGCCTTATTCACCTATTTATCTAACATCACTTCCTTCAGCAAGGAAAAGAGGTCTGTGAGGAATTTAAGAATAGTGTAAAACAACAAATTCCAAATTTTTCTACACAAGAAACCTAAAATTTACCATAGGAACATTCATCTCCACCCATTACATCAGTTGAGAAAACAACTCAAAAGAAGAAATCACAGACTGTAGTCCCAAAAGAAATCCCTTCTTTTTCTTCTTCAAGAAGAATCACAAGATCTCAAATCCCTATAGTTTCAAGGTCCCAACAAGAACCTTAAGAATATATAGTGAAACTAATTCCCTTGTCAAGAAGAAGAAAATTAAAATTAAAGTTGCTACAAAACATGAGAAGACCAAGGCTTTGATGGTTGAAAAGGAAAGACAGCCAAATGTAGCTCAGAGAGTGACCAAAAGAAGGAGAAGGTTAGTTATGATAGATGAAGATAAATAAGAGGCTGTAGACATTTTCGATATTATTAAAAGGGTATCTCATTCCCCCATACATCAAATTATCCCTAAAATTTTAGATGTCGAAGAAACTCCTTTCAAAAATAACTCTCCAATCATAATAGAGGAGCCAATTCCATGAGAAGAGTCAATCATGGCAGATCAATCAAGTATGGTAGGACAACCACATGTTTTAGTTAAAACTACAATGAATAAAGGAAAAAATATATGCACAAATGAGAAATGAGAGTCATCTAATATAAATTATCTTGTTATGTAATTAATCTTGAAGATTTCTCAAGTTCAATCTCTAGAGCAACAACAAACAACTGAAATTACTTACTTGATCAGTCAATTATAGAATAAGGATAATCTCAACTCATTATTGATGTAAAAATTGGACACAACATCTACCAATCATGTAGCAGAAGTTCACATATTAGAAGAAACAATAAAGAAAAATAAAAGTGAAAAAATAGACCTCTAGATATATGTAGAAAATTTGAAGAAGGATAATATGAGATTGCAAAGTTTGGTAAACTCTTCCAAAGTGCCATCTAATGTTGTACCTTCTCCTCTTAAGGTATTTGTTGACTGAGGTTGTCAAATAAGTTGTCCAGGTATTCTAACCTTACAAATGCTAAATCAAATTGAAGGAGAATATTCCATACTCAAATAGAAAAACAAAGTTGTAACTTTTTCAAACAAAATATTGGAAAATGAAAAGAAGGAATTAAAAACTAAGGTCCAAGATTTAGAAGAAAATTTGGAGGATGCATGTAAATTAGGGGAATCTCTTTTAGCATGTAGGAATCCTTCTCCTACATATAGTCTATTTTTATTTGAAAAAATTTATAGATGACAGCTTTTGAAGATCTCTTGTCCTCTTCCTTACAAGATTTTACAACCAACAACATTTTTGGAAATTTTTTATAGTGCTAAACCTGATCAGTAGGATTTACTTTGTGAGTTTTATTTGCATGATTTTATCATAGAATACCATGAGCACAATAATTTCTTGATAATCCTTCATGTAAGAGAAGTTTAAATGAGGGCATTGTATTCTATATTCAAAAATCAACTAGCATGGAAAAGTAGATTTGAGGAGTATATAAATCATGTTAAAACTATAGGATTATGTATCAAACCAACCTTTCATATCGCTAGATTGATCATAAATAATTTTAAATATGAATTTTTAAGTGATGAAGTTAAAACTCATTATTTACAAGCTTTATATGATTGTGATATTTCTTTTGACTTGTTTTAAAGATAGAGTTTTGATTTAGTGGTGACTGCAAGTGTGAAAAGGTGGGACCAACTTTTAGTGCCTCTTAGAAAATGAGAGGTCATGTCTCCAAATAACTTAAGATGGAGTATGAGGAGAGCTACCTCAATTTTGGAAATCTTAATAGAGGTAATAAACTCTGGGGGAGGAAATAAATGGATTGGCATGAGATATAGACCCCCTTTGTTGACCATACCTATTCCAAGATGGCATAGTTAGACTCCACAATCAGAGGAGCAATTCAATATATGGAAATAAATGATTCAAAACCATCAAGTGGTTACAAGAAATTTAGACAAGCATATAATATATGAATTTGATGACTATGATTTGAGTCAGAGTTTGGAAAGAAGATGCTAGAGCTATGAACTCAAATTAATGTTTGCAATGGGACTTGAAAAAGGTAAAGCCTGGGGGAGATGATGAGCTTAGAATATGGCTCATTATTGACATGTTATTTCCTCAATTCATCTTTTTAAGGATATTATCTTATGTAAATCATAGATTGTTAGATAACTATTACATGGAAAGTAGATACTTGTCTTGTTTATATTAAACCAAAGACTAAACCTTTAATTTTTCATTAATATATAATACATAGCATGTTTTAGTGATTTTTTTGTGAATAATGCTTAGGAAGAAGACACAGGTGATGTATAGTGAAAGTTCAATTTTGATCTCCATCCAGTAGAACTATGAACTCACATAGAATGAAACTATGGACTCTATAGGTTTATTATTTCATGCTTTTAAGACACATGTATTCATATGAGTGTATGGGAGGGCCAACATGAAATATTAATATATCATCATGAATGGAATCATTTTTAAGGATGGCATAGGCTTGTTTCTATGGACTCCATAGGCTTGTTTCTATGGACTCCATAGGCTTGTTTCTACAGACTCTACAAGCTTATTCCTATCAACTCTGCAGGGTCAATTCCATGGATTTTATAAATAAAAAACTACAAATGGGGAACAAGGCTAGATAAGATGAGAGAGAATCATTCTAGCTAGAGTCAAATGAGGAAAATACTCACCTACTATTTTATAAGTTTTACTTTTGATAAATTTGTATATATTTGGATCTTAGGACTATTATAGGATAGTATATTTATTTCAGCAAAATAATTGGATCTCTTGGAAATACAATATCCTATATTTGGATGAGTGGATTGACCAAAGAATCCTATCTCTTTGCATCTTATTTTGAGTTGATTGTATTAGCATATAATTTAAGGACTTTTTATTAAAAAGAGAATAGATGAAAGATACGTATAAGCATATTATAGGTTTCAGATAGATTGTAATCATTTCAATTTTATGAATTATCACTTTAGTTTCCAACATTGATTAATCTTTATTTGTAAGTTTAATAGGAGAAAGGGCCCACTCTTCTTGGAATGAGGAATTGTATATGGTAATTGTTATGTTATATTAACTCTCTATTATAACTAGTCAAAATCTTGCTAATGTTTTCATTCATTCATAAAACATCAAAACAAATTCATAGTTCAAAAGGCATTTCCTTATTCCAAAGTTATTTCCTTTCTAAGCAAAGTGTGTTTTCTTTTATAGTAAATGTGTGAAGGAAATTTCCTTTTTAAGTTAAACATCTCCATTTCCATGTAAGCATAACTAGGAGTGTGATTTTAATTTAAAGCAAAAGAGTGGATTCATTTGATTAAATAGTTACATCTTTTCCTTTTCAGAAAAAGAGTGAATCAAGTAGTTTAAGACACATTTATTTCATTATTCAAAGTTAGAATGGGACCATCAAACACCCCCACAAGTAGACTTCTAGATCTACCATCCTACACCGTACTACAGATAGCTTTGGACAGCAGCCTTGGTTGATAAGACATCAATTAAACATTGATTAAATGAGGATTTGAATGACCATCATCAATTTTGACAATGGTTTTGTTGGATACTTCTTCTTAGTTTTTACCTTGTGGGTAATATGTAGAAGAAAAATGTTGAGTAATGTTGTACTCAGAACATAGTGTTTTGACATCCTTATTTTTAAATGATCCACAATTATCAGATATAATTTTAAATGGCATACCATAATGAAAAATGAGACAATTGAATATGAATCTAGAGATTTGTTTTTTGGTCACTTAAGTGAGGGTTATATCTTCAACCCACTTAGTAAAATATTTAGTAGTGGTAAGGATATGTTTATGGCCATTGGACAAGGTTGGGTTAATCTTCCCAATGAAATCATTACCCCATATGGAAAATGGTCATGGTATAAGTATTATTTTTAGTGTTTTGGTCAGGGCATGAATTATATTACCATGTATTTGACATTTATCACACCTTTTGATGTAAGCAACTATATCTACATCCATAGTTGGCTAATAATGCCTATTACATAGGAGTTTTTTGATTGGATGGCTCCACTAGTGTGGGATCCACATACTCCATGAACTCATAATTCTAATGTTAATTCTACCAAATTTAAAAAATAAAGTAGACTTACATCAAAGTTATATTGGTAAAGGGTTGGTCCAAGTAAGGTATAAGTATGGCTTGGTATGTAAAGGCCTTTTATTATTTGCTTGATAGTTCTACTCAAATAATATGGTCATGAAGGTAGGTAAAGATGTTTGAATACCATATAGAGTTGGGACCAAAAATATCACAAATCATTACAATGATTTAAGGTTCATGAGCTAGCAATAGAATATTTTCAATGAGGAACTGATATTATTTTTCTTTGTTTGTATGGTGCATCAAAGAACTAATCATTGACATGACATCCACTATCCTATTACTATCCCTTGGTATGCGTTCAAACTTTATATCAACAATCTATAGTTTGAGAGTGTCGACCATAGCCTTCTATGGCACTATCTTGTCATCTCTAGTTTGAAAGTGGTCTATAAGCTAAATAATCATTAACTGATAATCACCAAAAATCTTAAGAAGTTGAATATTACATTGTAATTATTATATGATAAAGCCCTATAAAGAGTGATTTATATCTGGCCATGTTGTTAGTATAAAGAAATCTAATACAAAATGATTTAGGGGTAAGATAGCTATGTGGTATAATAAATAATAGGCCTACCCCTAATCCATGTAATGTAAATTATCCATCAAAATATAGCTTCTAATTCTAATCCATAGGGGGTGTTTCAATGATGGTCATAATGGGCTCATTTGGGAATTAAAAAGTTAGGGGTTAGTATCTACGAGGGGAGCTTCAATAACCTAATATTCAAGTACTTGTCCCTTGATGGACTTCTGATTGATGTATTCTATCTTGAACTCAAAATCATAATTCATTTATCCATTTAACCTTGTAAAGTTGTTTTGGATAGTATATACTTGACCGAATCTAATTTGTAAATAATTATTGTCTTATTATTTAGCATGTAATGTCATAGTTTTTATTATATAAAGACCATATCTAAACAAGCTTTATATATAGGAATATAGTTGCATTCATAAAAATTAATGTACATATTAGAAATTACATGACATGTTCTTTTCCATTATCATCATGTTGAGCTTGAAGTGCTCCTAGGGCTTTGTCAATTATAGATAGGTATAATAGGAATGGCTTTCCTAGTATTGGTGGTAATAAAATAGGTGGATTGGAAAGATAGTCCTTTAGGTACTAGAATGCTTTATGGCATTCTTTCTCCCATTTAAATGTATCATCCTTCTTCAATAGGTGTGTAAATACATGAAATTTTTTGGCCAACTATGATATGAAGTATCTAATAGATTAGATCTTGCCTTGAAAACTATGTAACTAATTCAAATTAGAAGGTGGTAACATTTAGGTAATGGATTTTACTTTGGAAGGATCCATCTTGATGCCTTTGTAATAGATAATAAAGCCTAATAATTTTCCTAAATTAACACTAAAAACATAGTTCTTTAGATTGAGTATGACCTTGTATTCATGTAGCCTCTCAAATATTTTCCTTAGTGTAATTGGATGATCGACATGTGTCTTTTATTTACCCAATATGTCTTCGATGTAGTCTTTAACAATGGCATGCATCATATCATGAAACATGATGGTCATAACTCTTTGGTATGTGGCCCTAGTATTCTTGAGACCAAATGGCATAACTTGATAATAGAACATTCCCCATAGAGTGGTGAACATTGTTTTGTGATAGTCTTCTATTAAAATTCATATATTTTTGTATCTCGAAAATTGATCCATTAGTGAAGGCATTTTGTACCCTACTATGGAGTCAATTATCATGTCAATGTTTGGTAGAATAAAGTCATCCTTAGGGTAGACTTTATTTATAGCTATGAAATTAGTGTAACTTATAATTCCCTCTAGCATCTTTCTAAATAGCAAGAAATTCAATATCCACTCTAAGTAGTTGATTGGTCTAATACATCTCACTTATAGGAGTTTTTAAAACTCTTTATTTACTAATAGATAAATGTGAGGACGCATCTTGTATAATTTATAATTCACTAGTTTGCATCATGATGTATAATAAGGTGGTGTACAACCAAGTTGGGGTCCAAACCTAGCATGTGATAATAAGACCAAGAAAATATGTCTCAACAAATTCCTTCAAAAGGGATAGAAATAGTTCACATTCCTCCTCAGTGAGGGACACACCTATTTTAAAAAAATTTAGGTCATCTAGAGGCATGATGTTGACTTATATAGTATATTATACAAAGAAAGCTGAACCATCATCTAAAATAGTTGGAAATGATTTCAATTAGACTATAACTATAAATTCCTCTATTTGTATTGGATCTTCAAGTTCTCCTAAACAAGACGAGTCAAAATATGCCAATGGTAAGGCTTGTCATGTTACAAGCACCATTAAAAACTCTTGGATAATCTAGTTAAAGGCATGTTTTTCTTCAAAAATAAAATCCAACCCATAGGAAAGTTCATAATTAGTGGTGTCATGAGTTATGCTTGAGGAAATATGAACAAACATGTCTAATGGTGCCTAAAATATGTTTTCACTAGAAGACTAGTCTTTCTCTTTACTTTTACCTTGGATTGAAATCACCTCAAAAAGGTTTTCACTTTAGGACCTCAATTTTTTATTTTTTTATTTGTAGATAAGGGTGTTCACCCATTATCCAAAATATGATGAAGGATTTCATTTGATTAATAACCCTTGTTTATGGTCTCCCAATAGAATATTGTTTCTTACACCTAGAAAATTACAAAAGGCCTTATCATTCTCAAACTTGTCTACAAGCATTGTTGATTCTTATTGAACCTAGGATATAAATTGATGGTGATATAGAGGAAGTGGATTATTATTAATAATTAGGGTAAGGGTATAAATGTTATGGGTTTCAAAAAAATTGGTATTGGTAAGGTCTTTATAAATGTTGTGGTCAAACTCTAATTCATTATTGACATTATCATTAGTCATTGGAATTAAAACATGAATAAGATACGTGGGGTCACCCCTAGGTTATTCAAATCTGAGACCATAGGTTCCTTTATACCGAGTTATAGAAATTGGCTCAAGTTTTCCCAATTGATTTATCTTAAGGTCTCCTTTTTCATAGGCTTGGTTCTCCATGATCCTATTAGGAATGGGGTATTTGGCATTTTTATATAAATCAACCAATTTGTCATTGTATAACTAGGTTTCAACATTTTCAAGTGGGGTTCCTTTTTGTCTAGTGGCTAGCACGAAGATGATAGGAGTGGGACTATGGAGTTTTACTTTTCCCTTTCATTTTCATTCCAAGTTATGTGGCTTGGCTTTATGTCTTCGATAGGAATTAAGGTTATATGGAATCTTGGTAATGTGAAACATATCATGGATCAAATATTCTCTTGGGGCATTGGTCAAGATGGTAAAATGATTTGAACATTTTGGAGGTGGTATATAGGAGAATGAATCGAGGCTATCTAGGTCTATGCATTTGGCCTATGGTAAATCAATAAGTATTTATTTGCCTTAGTCCTTTTTAGGAACTGGATCCAAGCCAAAATGGTATTATAACTTTCATATTCCACCTCTAAATTTTTTAAATGTTCATAAGTCTACAAACCTCCATTGATGGTGACCTCCATACCCAAATGAGAGAACTTGAGACATTGGTGTAATGTTGATGAGATTACATGAATCACATGTATCCAAGGTCCACCCAAAATAAAATTATAAGAAAGGTCAAGGTCTAACACATACAAATGTGTATCATGGGTAAAAGGCCAAATTATAATTAACAAGATTATGGTGCCTTAAGATTAAAAATCTTCATTATTGTAGGACTTGATAGTGATAATTTCTAGTTGAAGATCGATTGTTGTGTATTTGAGATGCTTGATGAGCTTCAAAGACACAATTTTCAATCCTGATCCATTATGTATGAGGACATACTTCACTTTGTGCCATGTTATGACAACTAAAATATACAATGGATTGTTATATAGATGGATAACAAATGAAATATCACTTTGATCAAAGGTCAACTACTGTCTTAGGGTTAGATGTCTAGCCAAATCTTATAATTTATTTAGGCTTTTCTTGTTTAAAATCTAGGATTTGCTTAGGATCTCTATTAGGATGTTTTTGTGGATAATACATGTATGCAACAAATCTAAAATGGAAATTTATGTAGGCATTTTTTTAAGTTTTTCCACAATATCAAATGTCTTTTCCTTTACCATAACATATGAATTATTCTTAGCTAGAATGATGGGTTCAATTCATTTGGTGGTAGATGGTTGTATGTTATGAATGGTAATATTTGACCACCAAGTTATGATTGCACACTCAAGATTATATACATGACCATCATTTTTAGAAAAAAATATGGTGGAAATGGGACAAACAAGATAAGTATCAATTACTAGTGTACTTGTATGTGGTCATGGGGTAATGACAAGTTATCAGTATAAGGTCCAAAAGTAGTAATCCTTGGTTGTTGGTGCACTTATATGTAGTCCTAGGTCAAGGATCATTGGCATAGATGGGATGGTTAGAATTGTTTAGAAATTATCTCATTCTATTAAAACTTGGTATTAGATTAATAGAGATTTTGGAAATGTGACCTCCCATAATATTACTTATAACTTTGTTGTAGTGATGTGCAACTACATGGTAAGTCTGTTGGTTATTAAAATCATTCTAGTTTTGGTTCCTTCCATTTAGTTGACATTGTTTTTATTGCTACTAGAATTGTTGTTGTCCTAGTTGTTATTACCATTATTGATATTATTTTATCCTTTGATGTTGTTACTATTGCTTGTTATTGTTATGTCATAGAAAAGAGTTTTGATAAATACCTAGGTTCTAATTGGATGTACATGCTCTTTTATCCAATGTTATCTCTCTATTTTATAACATATTTTCAATGAGGTGTTTGATTTTCACATAATGGCATAAATTATGCCTATGAAAATGATGGTATTCACAAAATTAATTATATTTATACCATTATAGATAAGGAATTATCTTAGGATAGTGCTTCAGAATTGGCTAACTAATCAAGTTAATAGTAGCTATCTTTCTAAACATAAATTTAATAGGTTCTCCAAAATCATTGAAGACTTGATGAGTAATCAAATTTATCCTTATAGGAAGTGTTTTCAAAGGTAATGGTTGTTTGTTTTTGTTGAGTTGGTCTAGATTGTTATGAATTTTATGCTTTCTAAATAGATTGTTGATGAGGATTAATTTGCATTTTGAGTGTTGGTTGAGTAGATGATGTTTGCACTATTTAGACATGATGTAACTCAATTAATCCATTTTCAACAACATTCTTATTGTGGCTGAATTTATTGGATTTTTCATAATTACTGGCCTGGGATAGTGTTGATGCTTGCACTTGGACTTGGTTTTAGTTTTGATTTTATCCTATTCCTTGGTTTTTGTTCTAGTTTTGATTGAATAAGGTAAGCTTGATAATCCATTTATTAATAAGTTACCTTTATATTATCAAACCTTTTTCAATGATATCTTTTAAAGTATACACGCATTGTATCTCTAGATGGTAAGATATCTCATTGTTCAAATTTTTGGTAAACATAATGGCCAATTATTTATTTTATAAACTATGGGTGAAATGGGTAGCATGTGATCTCCATCACTACATATAAATTTTAAATATTTCACCAAAATTTTATTTAGCTTGAGTCAAATCTAACAATGAAATCTCATGTTCAATATTTTAGGAGAAATGCTTCACAATTTTTTTGAGAGGTCATTAAAATTGGATAAAAAATTATTTGGCAATTTCAAGAACTACTATAAAGCATATCCTACTAGACTCTAAAGAAATAAAAATAGGAGTTATATGTAATTATAATCCACTAGATGTAATACAACATAGAATTGCTTTAAATGGACCTTATTGTCTCCTTTACCTTTATATTTGTCAAATTATGGTGGTTCTTACACTATAGGAAATGGTATCTATAGATACTCCATGTTGAATGGGTAGGAACACATGCCATCTAAATTGAACTTTTTGGTTTGTTTTCCCACTTGAATGGAGGAAATTGTATTCTTAATTTGATGTAGTTCTTGTACCAAGAAACTAGATGGAACATTGACCTAAGGTGGAGGTTGGGAAGTCAAAGGTGGATTACCTTTACTAGGATATAATGGAGACATGGGTTTTTTTGGAATGGTTTTTTGGTTAGGGAAATGACTAAGAACATACATCCATAGATTGGGATGAATTTTTTGGAATTATACATGTTATGGTGTGATATTCTAGTTTGGATTTGGTATATAAGCCTAATTTTTAGGGAATTATGGATGGAATGGAATGATATGGTTTTGGATAAAGTACTATGCCTATTAAGGTTGAGTAGGGAATTACTATTGACTAGTCAAACCTAGTTAAATAAGGGAAAATTGTGAACTAAGGCCCAATCATTGGATTTGTGTCACATTTGGAATGAAAGTTAATTTTTTCCTGATTGGTACTTATTAGATAGTAGTACCTCTCAGTTATGTGAACACTTGTTGGGAAGTAAACATTTGTAGGGTGTTCATCATTTTAAATCGATCAATGGACATATGTTTTTGATTAGACAATGTTTATGAATGTGAAAGCATATTGGTCTATGACTATTGTAGTATAATTTTTACTACATGATGAAGTGGAACATTTGTTTCCCCCTGTTAAGGTGTCAAAATGTTGTGCCTCTGCTATGTTGGTATATTAGATTGTGCCTATTATTGAGGAATTATATTCATCACCTATTGAGGTGGAGTACCATTCATCATATTTTGTTGGGGGAAGACACTAGTCATTACTTGATTACTTAATTCTTATGATTACATACTTGAAGAAGCACCTGGTTGAGGATTAGAGTTATTTTTATATGGTTGGGACATAGATATTCCTACCCCTATGATTTTGAACCACTTGTGGTATTAGCTAGGGTCACTTTTTTTAGACTAGTTGTTGGTGTAGTTAAGACACATTGGCGTTGATTAGATCACACTTGCATGTTATCCACTATGTTTGGAACATTTATTTCCATATAATCTAGTAAACATTTCTTTGATAAGTGGGTCATTGAACATGTCATCAACTAAAGATATTTTCACCAATAGGTCTATACTAGATATTTGTGACCTATTAATTCAATTAATACTCATGTTGAAGGAGCTAACTCTCTGAGTGGAGCATTTGATATGGCCATGTTATTAAAATTATGTACTAAGTTTAAATCTTTATGATATGATGTATGTATTTCTATAAAATGGTCTTCCATGAGGTCTTTTCGTATGGAAATCATATTAGGGTTTTGATATGACATAAACACGATCACTTGAGGATTGCTAGTAAAGGCTTGTTTACTAATTTATTTATAAGGTATGTTAAATGTCACTCTAACTAGACTAGGCAAATTTTCATGGGATAAGTCTACTAGAAACTTGGCCCCTACCTCTATGGATCTAACTAAAACTTCATCCTTATTTTCAAAAAAGTCATTATCGAGCTAATAAATATCATATGTCAATGACATCATAACATAATATAGTTATTTTTGAACTTGATCTACAACTGATGGTATGTTATAAAGGTACTATGATATTTGATCTTAGTCTTACTCTGAATATGGAAGAGTATTAACAAAATAATGGGTTAAGGGATCTTGTATTTTTTCCCTAGATTGAGTAGCATAAGGAGGATAAGGATCCATCTCACAAACTACATCATCACTATAGGGGTCTTGAATAAATTAATCTTATGTCACCATATTATCATAACCCATATTGTACATGGATCCTCTATGAGCTTAATGAGACACATCCAAATCAATAATATACATTTCATGAAAAATCCTAGAGTTTCATAAACACTTATAAACAATGTCCAAAGGACAAATGTTTCTAACTTGGTCTAAGGATGGAGTTGTATCTCTAAAAAGGACTATGTTAAAACTTGGTATAAAATAGTCTAATATTAAATGCCTTACAAAGGGTTCATGTGGATGAATAAAAACTAAAACTCCAAACTTAGGTACAAAGTGTTTCAAATAAGTCTAAACTAGGTATAAAGAGACAAAAGTTGCTAGATCTTTTATAAAACAAGGCACAAAAGATACTCTCAAAACAAGTATTGCTAGGTCTTTTATAAAAGGCACAAAAGATAGACTTTAAAAAATATAAGATCTAAAGGTATGAGTTTTAATCTAGAATATTTAAAATACTTTGGAATAAAATAGGATTTTAGATTTAAACATGAACTTGGTCACTTGGAAAAATACATGAAACAATAGGCATGTGGAAGATACACTACTTTGCCAAATCTAGGTGCAAAAATAGTTTTCAAATTGAATAAAGAATTAACTTAAGTTACACAACCCAAAAGGAAATGATTTATGTCTAGGCCAAAATAACATAAGGCATAGGTAGAAGTCAATCAATATTTGGATCTAAAATTATCATGACTAATTTTTAACTCAACTTAGAAAACTAGGCTTCTTTAAAATAGACAAAAAGCTAGACAAGATGTCATGTCCCTTGCTTAATTAATTTGATTTCTCAAGGAATATACCCATTCTAATAATTCTTTCAGATTAGAGATGGGAAAAGGAAAATTAATTTTTATTATTATATGGGCCCATGAAATTTATTAGTTCATATTTTGGATAAAATAGGGTTAATAATTAATAAAATATTATTAATATTAAATAAATATCCAAAGAGGGGCATGTAAATCCTTTATGGAAGCACATTTAGGGGAGAGAATCTTGGTGTAGAAGTTAAAATATACAAACTTTATGATGGGTGTGGAAGTGAAGATCAAGATGAGTCCTAAAGGAAACTTACCAAGTGGGGCATGGGTTTATAATACATGAAAATGATGAGTTCCAAGGCAACTTGCTAATTTGTTCTTTTTTTTTTATCCTCAAGATAAGTGGGTTAATTTGGGAATGTGTAGGAAATGGAAACAAAGGAAGATAAAAAGCATGATCTAAATGTTTTTTAGGAAAGAGGATAAAGATAGAATTAGTTTCCTTTTATAACTCATGTAATATTATAAAATAAAGGATATTGGGATTTTGGCACCAACTTTAGGCCTCATGTGTATTTATATTCCAAGATTTTCTTCCAGGCTATCTTTTGCCATTACAACCAATTTCTACAGATTGTTGCACTTATGATTTAATAATAAGATTCAAGGAGGAAACCACTTGGGTTATTTGAGATTATAGGATAAAACCCATTTTATTTCATGAGGGTAATATCATATAGATATTGCATTGGAGCTTCATAGATTTGTAATTTACTCATATTTAGTTGGTGTGTATGTTTGCATGTTTTAGATTGTGTAGTTTGAATAGATTACAGTGTTATGAGTCCAATGTTGTTTCAGTTATTTATCTATAATGTTATTATATAAAACATACCTTTTTTTTTACTTTAATTAGATATCAATAATATAATTTGGATTTTAGAATTTGTCATTTCTATGACTTTTGATGAAATTGGGTAAATTAAAAATGTTAATTTGGTATATAGATATGTGATTGTGATTAAAAATAGAAAATATATGATTTATAACATCATGAGACTATATAGTTAATTATATTGGATATTATTTATCAATATTTTTATTCTAATGAAGTTTCCCATTACATTATGTTAAAATTGACATTTTTGGGTTCAATCGATGTAGGGAAAATTCAGGTGTTTTGAAAGTTGAAATAAAATGCATTTTCTGATTGAATATTATTTGATGTAATTTTTGGTGTGACATGATAGTGGTATAAGAGCTATGATATTTCCATATTTTAGGTTATTTTGGTGTTTCATGCTTCCTAGTGTCTGAGAACTTAGTTACTTGAGAAGAAATCCCTGATTCTACCGACCAACAAGGTGAATATTTTGTTGATAATTCCTAGGGTGAAATAAAGTGCATTGATTTTTTATCATGAGAGGATTCTTGAGAATCATAATAGATGTGAAAAATCCATATCTCATTCAAGATAAAATTATGGAAATACAGAGGAGCCAAGATAAAATGATCAATTCAATTCAAAGACTTCTTGATAACATGCAAATTTTAGTTCCAATTAAAACATCTCAAAAATAAGAGGACACTATAAATGCACTCAAGAGAAATAAAATTCCTTTTTATGATATATTAAAAAAAATAGATCATGGAAGAGGTGAATCAATAAAAAAATTTAGAAGTGAAAGAATTTTCCAAGGAGTTGGAAAAGAAGATGTAGAACTAGAAATAGTTATGAGTACACATGAGTCAAAATTACAAGAGAAGGTAAAGGAAGAGATTATAGATCATGAGTCAAAGAAACAAGAGGAAAAAATATTAAAATAAAGTGAAATAAATCAAATCATAGAATAGTCCACCATATTGATGGAAATTAAGTATTTTGATTTAATAAAAAAATATCATTGAATCCTAAGATTAAATTTCAACAAAATATTTTTATTAAAGAAGTCAAGGAGGAACATATGATATGTATGGAATTTAAAATTTAAAAAGTGAATGGTATCCATGAATCACCTATTCTAAGAATTTTAAATAAGGACCCAGTGTCATATGATAATAGTTAGAAAGATAGTTATATTGATGAGCATGATTTCAAGAAGGATGCCCTAGTTGTGGCTTATTATACTGATGATATTCTTCATGATAAGGGTTGTAATAATACAAATCCATCTGATATTTTCAAATCAGCTAATGAAGGTAAATATTTTTATTTCTTTTTTTATTACAACTTGATAAATAAGGATGTTGGTTGAAGCAAGGATTTGTTGCATCATTTTTATATGATGTCTTTAAAATGTTTATGTCAAGATGAGAAGTATTATAAAAATATTGAAATGATTAAGTGTGAAAAGTGGAAGGGATATAATTTCTCTCAACATCAAAATTATTCATATATGATGGTGTGGGATTTAGGTTTTTTATCCAAATCTAACATATAGATTGAAGGTAATTTTTTTCTTGGAAATATAAGATGTTTTATTGACTTCTAATGATTACATCTGCTATAAAAAGGTGATGAAGTCATGTGAGAAAGGTATTTACTTGATAGATAGAAAGAGTTCAAGATGGAGGAACATGCATTGACCTCCAAAATTTCAAAGGATGAGATAATGATTAGTTTTTAGAGTAGTGTGGTGGATGTATATGCATTTCAAGAAGATATTCTGAGTTACAAGGATGGATATGTTGAGGGTATCTCAATAATTCCAACCTTAAAAAAGGTGGATGAACTCATTATAGTCAGCCTAAGGTATAAAAATAATTATCATACTTTAGGTTTATTGTTTCCTTTTATGTCACTACCAAATTTTGGTTATCATGGAAAGCATGCTAACAAAGGTGATAGAGTAAGAGATATAAATTAAAGTATAGGGCATGAGGACTCTTTGATTAAAATTTAAGATTTTTTTTACATATGGGAATGGGGTGATCTTATGAGATCTAAAGTGGATAGAGGCATTGATATTACTATTGATTTCTCAAAATACTTCATTTGGATTGAAAGATAGTTTATAAGAAACCATATGGATTTTATTTGACATTATAACACTTTGTGAAGGGAAAATATGAAAACAACATGATGTGTACCATCTATGAAGCTTTGAAAAACATTCCTAGAGTTGAATAAATTATTGATGAATTATAGAAGGTAGTTTATTCCTTGAGGATTAATTTGAGGACAAGATACCATTGGATTTAGGAGAGGGTTATGGATATGCACAAGATAACATCTAAGAGTCACTTCATGCACTTTGAGCTCATGATCATGATAGGTGATTTAACTAATAGACTAGCCACTAGGGTGAATCACGTATTTAATGATCATTTCATGTTTTTTGATAGCATTTTTGTGTATTAAAGCTCGGAGAGATAATATATGTCACATAGAATTGACTAATGAATTTTTAGAGAAACATGAGATACAAAGGAATCTGTATATGATTTTGAGGTTACAACGCTTCTACACTTGGGCTATGTCATTAATGTTATGTATGTAGGAAAATACCAAACTAGAAGACTTTGATAAGTGGGAGAAGATATTGAGGTTATTTCATGTCTTTATTATTTTAGTTGTTCACAAACAATTGCTATAGAATGTAATGCTATAGGAAAGGGAGTTGTTTTGGTTATAATGTCGATGAGGAATTCTATTAAAAATGAAATCATGAAGTTCAAAGGTTTAAAAGAGAAATTACCTAATTATGATGAGGAGATGATTACCATAATGTATGCATTAAAAGAGTTTAGACATCATTAGGTTTAAGGTAAATGTGTGGCAGAGATGGACTACACAAGATTGAATTTCCTCTTGGATCTATATGATTGGAGTGACAAGTCACAAAGGGAAATTAATGTAAATGTTGGTGTGCTTTTTATAATGATTACTTTTTGGTTTTTTCCTACCATTCATAGAGATTGGAGGTTTCCCACGATGGTAGTAATGATAATGAGCTATTTGCCACTAACATTTTAGATGAAATGGTGAAGACTAAAAATAATATGTTATTGGATTATCTCAGTGAGTACATAATATTCCATAAAAATTAGTTATTATTTACATATTTCGAATTTAGAGTTTTGTGGTGTGAATGTTGTTGTTATAGGATGATAATTGGTGTTCCTATATTGTATTCATGTTGTTCTAGATCAGTTCATGAAACTTAAATTAACATATCTCAAGCTGAGTTAACATGGATAAATTGGTTATACCTTGAATATTACTACAACCATGTCACTCATCTCAAGTTCATTACTTTAATATTTACCAGAGTGCTAGGAAGGAAGTTGGATAAACCTATAATTAGGGAGTTTATAGAAGCTCTTTAGGAAAATATAGAACATATTGAGAATTGGAGAGAAGGGATAATTATCCTATATATCAAATAATATACAATACTTTGGTTGTATTCATTGTTTTATTCAAGTCAATAATGGAAAGGTTTAATTATGCATTTTATTGCAGATTTCCTTCAAAATTATACCTATGATTTGGTAAGTATTACACATTTATTTGATATGTATTTTTATGAGAGTAAGTTGTTATTCAAATAGGTGGTTAAACTATATGACTTAAAAAAGAATGTTATGGATGATAGAGAGAATATATTTTTAGATAAATTTGATAGGAAATGTCTTACTTGACATGTATAAGTTTCAAATTAGATGGGAAAAATAGTTTTATTGGCATGTAGATACTTGATTATTTTGGTTTACAAAGTGTTCCTTGCTAAAAGATAAATCATCCCACAAGTACATGATTTAGAATCTATGGACAACATGGTATGATTCATCACATTAGCATGGTGATTAATGAGCATCTTGGATTGCAATTTATTTAGGAAAAACAATTTTGGGAAGGGTAGATTTGCCATGTTCCTTTTTAATTACTTTGAGATTCTAGGGAATATGCCCATTCTGATATTTATTTTGACTTAGAGATGGGAAAAGGAAAATCAATTTTTATTATTCTGTGGGATCAGGAGATTCATTAGTTCATATTTTGGATAAAATGGGACCAATAATTTTTTAAATATTATTAATATTGAGTAAATATCTTAAGATGGGCATGTAAATCCTTGATGGAAGCAAATTTATTTGAGAGAATCTTGGTGTATAAGTTACAATATAGAAATTTTATGATGGGTGTGGAACTGAAGATCATGATGAGTCCTAAGGTAAAATTACCAAGTGGGGAATGGATTTATAAGCATGAAAATGATGATTTATAAGGCAACTTGCTAATTTTTTCTTGCATTTTTTATCTTCAAGATAAGTGGGTCAAATTTGGGAAAGTTTTGGAAATGGAAACAAAGGAAGGGAAAAACCATGATCTAAATGTTTTATGGGAAAGAGGATAAAGATATAATTAGTTACCTTTTATAACTCATGTAATCTTATAAAATAAAGGAGATTGGGATTTTGGTGCCAAATTTGGGGCCTCATGTGTATTTATATGCTAGGATTTCCTTATAGGCTATCTTTTGCCATTACAACCAATTTCTATAGATTGTTGCACTTGTGCTTCAAAAACATAATTAGAGGATGAAACATCTTGTGTTATTTGGGATAATATAATGAAACACCTTTGATTTTATGAGGGTAATACCATATAAATATTGTATTAGAGATTCACAGATTTGCAATTTCTTGTATTCAACTGGTGTGTATGTTTGCATGTTTTAGAGTGTGTAGTTTGAATAGATTCTAGTGTGGTGAGTCTAATGTTTTTTAAATAGATTATTTATTCTCTTATTAATATAAAACATCCCCTCTTTGTTTTAATTTCATAATATATATTAGTAATATAATTTGGATTTTTTAATTTGTCATTTTTATGACTTTCAGTGAAATTAGGTAAATTGAAAATGCTAATTTGGTGTACAAATTTGTGTTTGTGATTAAATCTAGAAAATTTATGATGTATAACAGAATGGGGTCATACCATTGCTTATATTGGATGTTATTTATCAAATTTTTGAGTATAAGTAAGTTTCCCATTGCATTGTGTTAAAATTACCATTTTTGGGATTAATCAGTGTAGGGAAAATTTGGGTGTTTTGAAAGTTTAAATAAAATACATTTTCATCTTGAGTATTATGTACATGTAATTTTGGGAGCGAGACGACACAAGAAAAAATAACATTATGGTATGATGCATAGATATCTAAAAGGAACATGTGGTTTTGAAAATTTGAACATTTAGACACAAGACAAAAAGTCTTTGAAATAATTTGAGTAGTGTAATGAAATTATCATGATCTAAGGATATGACAAACATTTGTTTGAGGAATTACAATGCAAAAAACTAGAAAATAATTTGGAAGTGTAGTGACACCCTTTTCAATCAAGTGACACATACAAAGTTTTTAACAAAAATTTAAGGCAAAGGTGTGATATGAACTGGATAATTTAACACCTTGTCAAATAAAGGAGTGATGTATAAAAAATACTCATTTTTGACATCGTATGACAAAATAGATAGTTTTGACTCAAACCCATGGAATTAAAAAGTATAAAAATGACATAAACACCTAAGTGTAATGTCCAAAATCATAAAATTGACAAAGTTGCATCATACTATCAAATTCCATTTATATATTTGATCTTGAGAGGATTTTAAATTGTTAATCCAAAAAGTAAAATCACATGAAAAGTAGGGTTTTTAGGCCACCTCTTCTCTTAATATTTCATACAATGTCATGCAAAATTGGGCTCCTCACCCTACATCAAAATTATGACCACAATAGGTAGGATTGTCAAATTATTCATTTTCATTTGTTTCTAGATGGTTCCAAGTGAGGTTAGCAGTAGAGATGAAATCACATAATTTGGATCCATGTCAGTCCGTTTGATGTGAAATTTTATTTTCCTTTTCATAACCACTACATCTATTAATTTCTCAATATATTGTGATGTCTAAGTTTCCTCTACATTCTAATGTTGAGTACCACTAATAGAAGTTATTTTAAATGATCAAAAAAAGCATCCTATTGGGTCACCCTCAATTTATATAACCCACAATGGAGTGGGGTTGATATAATTTTTGTAAATGAATTCCCTGGTCAATGCTTCCCTAGAGAATCCATGAGGAGGTGATAAACTCCCACTCACAAGCTAAAATGCATGAAAATAAAGACAAGTGGAAGAACTTTAGGGTTAGTTTTGGGTCACCCAAATCATACATATTTTGGGGAGAGCCTTAGAGACTTTATTTCCATGATTTTGGACTAAAGTGATAAAATGCAAATAATGGGCATTTTTTATCACCCGAGTTCCCTAAAGGGGATAGGGGGAGAGCATACATGCGAGACTATTTTTGCTTAATCAAACTCTTTCAATAAACAAACATGAAAATGAAACTCATAAGAGTATTTAACTAATGTGAAAGTTTATTTAATGGCACCAAAATGAAATGTGTTATGAAGTTTGATCCCATTGGCATTTGTTGTTTGATAATTTTAAAAACTTCAAAAATAACCTAAGATATGGAAACAACTAAATATGTTTTAAACACCAAATACAGAATGTGTAAGTTTTAATTTTTCTTAAACTTTGATTTTTCCACTTTAGGACTCAAAACTTTTTAGAGGGTTTGTCTGCTTAGAAGATAAAATTAAAGTGAGAAACGAACATTTAAAATTATCTCCTAGTTTTCTTTTATCTCAAAGATCGGTTATCATCAATCCACAAGGTGATTAATGTGGCCCCATAGAGATCATCATCGATGAGGAAGATCATTGACATCTATTTCAAAACATAGAAAAAATAATTTATGTTTTTATGGAAAAATGTGTTGAGTTGTGGAGCTAAAAGCTTCACCAGATGAGCACATGGAGAGGTTGTTGGGTTACACAGTAACCAACGTCAGTCAGAACTTGCCGACATCGGTGAGGGGTTGACCAAAATCTACCGACATCGGTTATGCATCGGCTGACATTGGTCATTTCTAGAAAGATAGAGACCAACATCGGTCATCTGTGCGTTTCTAGAATTCTATTTTTGGAGAATAGTTAGTTTGCATGTAAATACTAAAATTAGTCTTGAGTCTGCTTTTCTATTTTTGGTAGGACAGATTTGATCCTTTGATTAAAAGGTGCATCTAATGTTGGAAAATGCATGGCTCATGAACCCTAGTACTATATAATAGGGTTAGATCCTCATAGCATGTAGACAATAAGAGCAACAACAATTGGGTTGATTGTGATTGTAATTGAGAGAGAGAGAGAACTCTTGAAGGAGAATTACTGTACACCCAAGAGGTGTGGGAAGAAATATTTATTCATTGTATTTCCTTTTCGAAGAGTTTAATACAAGATTGTATTATTTCTCGTATCTCCTATTCTTTTTTGTTTTTGATTTCTAGTTACTTATTTCTTTTAGTTTAATTCTATGTTTAGTTGCTTATATAAAAGTAATCAATTGTGATCTAAGATCCTAACAGTTGGTATCAGAGCTAGGATCACTAACAAGTGGTATCAGAGCAAGGTTAGTGTTTTTTTATTACAAAATTCACTCATAAGGGTTTTTGATTGAGTGGGAGCAAAGCAATGGCAGAAGAAAGTAAACTAAGAATGGAGAAATTCAATGGCAATAATTATCAATTATGGAGGATATAGATAGAAGATTATCTGTATCAAAAAGATCTGTACTTACCATTGGGTGGGGTTTCAAGCAATCCCATAGATATGTAAGATGAAGAATGAAATGTTCTTGATAGAAAGGCTCTTGGATCTATAAGGTTGAGCCTGGCATCTTCTATGATTTCTAACTTATCACAGGAAAAGACAATGGTAGAGTTAATGGATACTTTGGAAAATTTATATGAAAAGCCCTCAGCTTCAAATAAGGTATATCTTATGAAGCAATTATTTAATTTGCAAATGCAGGAAGGTGGATCTGTATCTAGCCATCTTAATGATTTCCATGTAATAGTAAATCAGTTAAATTTAGTCAAAATAGTTTTTGATGATGAAATTAAGGCTCTCTTAATCTTATGCTCCTTACCTGAAAGTTGGCATAGTTTGGTAATGGCAGTTAGTAATACTACATCTGTTTCAATTATCTTGAAAGTTGATGATGTTGTTAGTGTAATCTTGAATGAAGAAATTTGTAGGAAAATCATAGGGGAAACATCAGGTAATGCTTTAAGTATTAAAAGTAGGGGAAGGCAAAGAGAGAAGGGCAAGCAAGGGAAATCAAGGTCAAAGATGAGAAGAAGATCCAAATCTAGAAATGGAGGAATAATCTACTGGAATTGTGGAAAGAAAGGGTGTGTAAAGAAAGATTATTGGTTGAAGGATAAAGAAAAAAATCAGCATGAAGGTAATAAAGAAGCAAAATTTGCAGGTATTGTTGCACAAGATGATCTTTTATTTTCTTTGGATAATAAGATAGAATCTTGGGTTTTAGATTCTAGTGCCTCTTTCCATGCAACCCCAAATAGAGAATTTTTCAATGATTATGTCCATGGAGACTTTGGAAAAGGTTATTTAGGGGATGATGAGCCTTGTCAAATTGTAGGCAAAGGAAAAGTGCAGCTGAAATTGCAAAATGGCAACACATGGGTGTTGAAGGATGTCATGCATGTACCCATCCTGAAGAGGAATTTTATTTTTGTAGGAAAGTTGGGTGATGAGGGTTGCACAGTAACTCTCACAGCTGAATCTTGGAAAGTTTCCAAGGGTGCACTTGTATTAACCAAAGGTAAGAGAGTTGGTACACTTTATCTATCTACTTGTATTACTGATTATTCTCCTTTTGTCTTATCTACTTCAGATGTAGATGCAAAGTTGTGGCATTGTAGGCTTGGTCACATGAGTGAGAAGGGAATGAATGTTCTTAAGTCAAAAGGTAAGCTTTCAGATTTGAAAAGCATAGATCTAGATTTATGTGAGCATTGTATTTTTGGGAAATAAAAGAAAGTGAGGTTTCTCAAAACTAGGTCAACAAAGAAGAAGAACAAGTTGGAGCTTGTTCACACAGACATGTGGGGACTAGCTTAGGTAGCTTCTATTAGAAGATCACAGTATTATGTTTCTTTCATTGATGATGCTACAAGAAAGGTATGGGTTTATTGCATAAAGAGGAAATATGATGTTTTTGACACATTTAAGAAATGGAAAGATTTGGTTTAGAATGAAATAGGTTTGAGATTGAAGTGCCTTAGATCTGACAATGGTGGTGAGTACTATAGTAATAAGTTCAATAGTTACTATTCTATGAGTGGAATATGTAGGGAAAGGATGGTTCCAAGGACACCTTAGTAAAATGGAGTTGTTGAAAGGATGAATAGAATAATAATGGAGCGTGCACAGAGTATGAGGTTGCATGCTAGTTTGCCCATATAGTTTTGGGTAGAAACTATAGATACTGTGGTTTACCTGATTAATAGAGGACCTTCTACTACACTGGATGGTGGAATTTTAGAATAGGCTTGGACAGGTAAAAAGGTAGATCTTTCATTTCTCAGAGTTTTTGGTTCTAAAGCTTTTGTGCACATTGATAAAGAAAATAGAAAGAAGCTAGATGCTAAATCTATGCAGTACACATTCATTAGTTATGGTTTGGGAGATTTTGGATTCTGATTGTGGAATTTAGAAACTAACAAAATTATCAGAAGCTGGGATGTAGTTTTCAATGAGAAGGTGATGTACAGTGATCATTTCAAGAGGCTAAATAATTTTGAGTAGGGCAATCATGATTTGGATGAGGTTATGATCCAAAATGAGCTCACGGCTAAAAATCATCACTCACAGGAAAACATAGAGATCAACATCGGTCATGAGGAAATTGACGTCAGTCAAGTCGACTAGGTAGAGACTGACGTCAGTCAGGTTTAGACTGACATTGACCAGAGATGACCGAGATTGGTCACTGACAAAACAAAATTTGGGTGGATAGCAATCTATGAATGAGTCTCAAATGCCCATAAGGAGGTCTGAAAGGGTAAGTAAACCTCTAATTTGTTATTCCCCTTCTTTACACTACTTGTTGCTCACTGATGGTGGAGAACCAAAAGTTTTAATGAGGCAATGTAGGTAGAATCTAGGAAACAGTGGGAGCATGGCATGAATGAGGAAATTGATTCCTTGGAAGAGGACCAAATGTGGGATTTGGTAGAGTTGCTAGCCAAAAAGAAAGCAATAAAAATATATGGGTTTACAAAGTTAAATGAAGGAGAGAATGGAAAAATGAGACATAAGGCCAGGTTGGTAGTAAAGGGATTTACACAAAAACCAGGTATTGACTTTGGTGAAATTTCTTCTCCTATAGTAAAGATGACTTCTATTCAGATTGTATTGTCTTTAGTTGTTATTGAGGATTTGCACCTTGAGCAGCTTGATGTGAAGACAAAATTTCATCATGGAGATTTCGATGAAGAGATATATATGGATCAATCAGAAGGTTTCGAGGTCAAAGGTAAGGAGAAACTTGTGTGCAGGTTGAAGAAAATCTTATATGGTCTTAAGCAAGCTCCAAGACAATAGTATTTGAGGTTTGACAGGTTTATGACAGAGCATGGATTTAGTAAATGTCAATCTGACCATTGTGTTTATTTTAATAGATTGGATAATGGTAATTATATTATCTTGTTATTGTATGTAGATGATATGCTTATTACAGGTTCACACATGCAAGAAATTACTGAGCTTAAGTTAAAATTAGCTTAGACATTTGCCATAAAGGATTTAGGAGCAGCGAAGAAAATTCTTAGCATGAGTATTAAGAGAGATAGGAAAAATCACAATTTGATTTTGTATTAACAGGATTATGAGAATAAGGTGTTGGAGAGGTTCAATATATAGGATGCAAAACCGATTAGCACACCTATGGTTAGAGACTTCAAGTTGAGCAAAGAACAGTGTCCTAAATCACATGATGGTTTTGAGTACATGACTAGAGTTCCATATGCTTTAGTAGTTGGGAGCTTGATTTATGCAATGGTATGTACTAGACCTGATATTTCCCAAGTAGTGGGAGTTGTCAGCAAGTTTATGGTCAACCTAGGAAAGGAACACTGGAAAGTAGTTCAGTGGATTCTCAGATATCTGAGAGGGACCAATAGTAGGCATTTATGCTATGGAGAGTCAAACACTTCTCTACATGGGTATGTAGATTCAGATATGGTAGGTGACTCAGATGGCAGGAGAAGCACCACAGGATATGTGTTCACTATTGGTAAAATGATGGTTAGCTAGATTTCAAAGTTGTAGAAGGTTATTGCCTTGTCTACTACAGAGGTAGAATACATTGCAGTCATAGAGGCTAGCAAGGAAATGATATGGATGACTCATTTCATGGAAGATTTGGTAAAGGAGCAAGAGAGTTACAGATTATACAGTGATAGTCATAGTCCAATTCATTTGGCAAAGAATTCAGCCTTTCATTCAAGAACCAAACATATACAGCTTAGGTACCACTTCATTAGACAGGTATTGGAGGATGGTTAGTTGAAGCTAGAAAATATCCATATGGATAAGAACCCTGTTGATATGTTAACAAAGTTGGTAACAAAGGAGAAGTTGAATCTTCATTCAAATTTTGTTGGTCTTCAAGATTGAACTTGAAGATGGAGAAACAAGCTAGAGAATGTTGCTATATAGGTGCAGGTGTAGTTGTTTATCTCCAAGTGGGAGATTGTTGAGTTATGGAGCTAAAAGCTTCACCAGATGAGCACATGAAGAGGTTGTTGGGTTACACAATAATCGATGTCAATCAAAACTTGCCAACATTGGTTAGGGGTCAAATGGAATCTACTGACATTAGTTATGCATTAGCTGACACCGGTCATCTGTGCATTTCCAAAATTCTATTTTTGGAGAACAGTTAGTTTGCATGTAAAGACTAACATTAGTCTTGAGTCCACTTTTCTATTTTTGGAAAGATAGATTTGATCCTTTAATTAAGAGGTGCATCTAACAGTGGAGAATGCATGGCTCATGAACCCTAGTACTATATAATAGGGTTAGATCCTCATAGTATGTAGAGAATAAGAACAACAATAATTGGGTTGATTGTGATTGTAATTGAGAGAGAGAGAGAGAGAGAACTCTTGAAGGATAATTATTATACACCCAAGAGGTGTGGGAAGAAATATTTCTTCATTGTATTTCCTTCTCGAAGATTTTAATACAAGATTTTATTGTTTCTCGTATCTCTTATTCTTTGTTGTTTTTGATTTCTAGTCACTTATTACTTCTGGTTTAATTCCATGTTTAGTTGCTTATACAAAAGTAATCAATTATGATCTAAGATCCTAACAAAATTGTTAATAAATAATCTTAAAAAATAAGATATGTCACTAGATCCTATGATAAATAGGTTAGACAAGCAACATGTAATTTATCAAACAATTAAACAAGACCAAAAAAATCAGGTAAAACTCATGTTAGCTATGTTCTCTCCATGCTCTATTTTTCACACAAGGATCATGGTTTATTCTTGTAATCAACCTTGATTTGTAAAATTAGTGTCAATCCTTGCAACCTATGACTAAAAATTGGCATCGGTCCCTACAATTTGTGACTTGTTTAAAATAGAAAGATGTAAAAAATGAGATAAAAATTTGAAACTTGAAGGTTTTAATGCATCTATTAGCAAAACTAAAAGTATCATATCATTCTTCTTGGTTATTGGGATACTTGGTCCCACTAAGCATGCCAACATGTGGTCAAGGATTAAAATAGAGGAGAGGTTAGTCTTGTCTTAGTTTAATAAATAAAACTCAAATAAATATACCAAAATCTTAATGCCTCTATCCTAGACACTAGGAAGAGCATAGGTAACATAACTATAATGGAAATACAAATAAAACATTAAGGAAATCATTCATTTACCTTCCTTGTAGCTCAAATATGGCTTGTTGAATGGCTTTCTTGGCTTGTGAATTAAGAAGTCTTTCACAATGAATTTTTCTTTTTTCCTTCTCTCCTTTGCACCTTGGATTTGATTTCTTGGTTTAAGATTTGGGCATGGTAACTTTAATTGAATAAGTCTTAAGGAGGAAATCCTACAAAATTACTCTATAATATCCAAGCTTGTTGAATACATTTATGCATAATAAATTTGAACCAAAATATCTTAGAGTTTAATAGGAAATGCCTTGTATTTATAGCCTTAATAATTAACTCTCACTCAATGTGAGTTAAGGTTGAGTTTAAACATATAATGGGTTCAAAGTAATCCTAGGTGAGTTGAGACTAACTCCAATTGAGTTAAAATTTATCATGTAATTATGATTTTGAATTAATAGGCATTGCTCTCAAATCAAATATTTTAGGATATTTTGGAAGAGCTTGACAACTCATAAAGGCAATGATGAAAGGCTTGATATTTTGATTTTTGGAATTTTCATTATTAGATATTCATTAATTGCAAATGGATAGTTCAACTATGCATGCGATCTTGTCTAATTAGTTAATTCATTTTGATTAACATTTTTAATTTTTGATAATTGATCAGGTACCCCATTTAATAGATTTATAGGCCAAATTTATAGTTTTTATGCCAAAAGGTGATTAGGTATGAATCTAGGAGAGGTTATTGTTGCATATAGGTTATTATCCCAAATATGGATTGTTGAAAATTTTGACCCCATAGGTCAAATTATCACCCCTACCATTCAAAACATTGCATACCATGTCAATTTATCTTGTGAGTTAGTAATTGGTACATAAAATCCCTTAAATAAGCCATAGTTAATAGGTCTTATGTTTGTTTAGGTGATTTAAGATCTTTTCCTTTATTTGTCTTATGCTTGTCTAGTCAATTTTTGGCCTTTCTAAGCCATTTTCAGTGGTAAGAAGAGTATATAATGTCTTTATAAGTTTCATATAAAGTTTCAAGGTCATTATATCCTTAAAAATTTAATAACTAGGTTGATAACATTTTGGACTAACTCTATACCTCATTTCTATGCAAATTTTGACCATTTTGTGCCATTGAGAGAAGGTTTTGATAGTATATGATCAAGAGGAAACTATATTCCATATTTTTTAACCTCCTAATTTTTTTATATATTCATGAAAACATTTTATAGCATTTAATTCATATTTCCTTGGTGAAAATAACTTTTTTAGTGCAAAACATGCCTTTTTGAGGCATTTATTTTGGTTTTCAGAGGATTTTTATGAAAAAGTCATCATGGATTCTTCATTATTTCCATATAGGGTCATATTAGTGATTTGGAGGAAGTTATAGGTGAAAAAATGCAAAATCTAACTTTGCTCCAATTTTGACCTTTCTTGCATGCTTAGAGAGAGAGAGAGAGAGAGAGAGAGAGAGAGAGAGAGAGAGAGAGAGAGAGAGAGAGAGAGAGAGAGAGAGAGAGAGAGAGAGAGAGAGAGAGAGAGAGTTGGGAGTTGAAAATTTGGAAATTTTTAGTGGTATAAGTAATATTGAAATTTGTGGAATTATTTTGTATATTTATGTAATCATTTTTATGAAAAATAGCTAAGAGTGACAGCAAGTCACTATAGCCTATGCATCGTAGAGTGGTCTATTCTTGGGCCTATTTCTCAAGATCAGTAAAAAATGAAGAGAAATAGTTTTTGGGAATGTTTTTACTGGTCATGATACTCCTTTTTATCTTTGTCTTAGTTGATAACTCTTTCTAGGAAGATATTTATAGCATAAAATCATGTTTCCTTCTCTATTCTTTTTAGTGGTCTCTTGGTTTAGTTTTGAATAGAATATGAGTTTTTCATCTTAAAAGGTTAAAAATGGATTATATAAGTCATTAAAAGACTAGTTCATTCAAGTAAGGTTCATAATTTTCCATTATAGGTATGTCTCCTTTGGGAGGGTTTAAGTTCAGTTAGTTTCTACAACAAGGTATAAGTGCATTTATTGAGCTTGATTTCAATGTTCATATCCAATCAAAATGGATGAGATATGTTTTTAAGTTTTTAAGGAAAGAACCAAGATTGAATATGAATAATTAATCTTTCCAAAACCTCAAACTCATCACACCATGTGGATTTATACCACAATCTATATATTTAAGGATGATCACCTTCAAGTTTTAGAAGGACTAATTGGTGTCATAGTCTCAAGGAGAAATCAAGGTAGAATGAAGTTATTTTCAATTTCATATTTGGATGCATTTAGTTCCATATACCATGATAAATGTGGTTACAAGTTAGCAACATGATTTAAAATACGCCATATACATCCATTTCCCATTGATTTCAAGCCATTTATCCACCTTCCATTCATGATTTCATCCTCTGTTCATGTAACCACCCATCCCACTTAGCTCAATCCCATCATCATCCACTCAAGGAGATAAGAAAAATGAATTTTATCATGATCATACAATATAAAGGTTATATATACCAAGAAATAATCTATACAACCCTAAAAATGATGACTTACAACCAATACAAATATATTCAGGGATCTTTCATGAAGATTGTTGCATTGAGAACTTTGAAGTCAGGGTGAACACATGAAAGAACTTGAATACTTCTCTCAAGATTATGTATTCATAGGTATAACATTAAAAGAATTATTTTGAGCCTTCTTTCAAGCTAAACTTAGTTAAGTACGTATAATAAAATCATTCCACAATATGTTCATAATGGTCCTTAAAGGTTCTCTTCATGGTTAAGGTGGAGTGAGGAAGTGTGATCAAGGTAAGGTTAATTAGGACCCATCTCATCACATGAATCCTTAAGAAGAAATGAAAATATAAATAGATGTCATTAAATCATTACATACATGCTTGAATGAGGTCATACTATAGCAGATTACACTTCCAAAGCATGATCATAATGGTCAATGAAGTTTCAAAGATAGAAGAGGCCTTCTTCAAGGCCTATTGTGATCAAGAAGATCACTATCATAAGAGGACAATTGATAAAGACCACCTTAGGCACCTAAAGTAGGATATAGTCCTATAAATAATTAATTATAGGATCAAATACACCTATAGTTAGCCCAATATTCACCTACAATAAGCAAAGCTTGAAAATAAGGCATTAGGGTTGTAATGGTTGTCTTGAGTAAAGATAGAAGCTTCTTAGTCCCACGGGTTACAAGAGGTATAGTTACAAGTGAGGGTTGAGGATCAAGAGAGATGAACCAAAGCAAATCACCATGATACATTGAGCCTATTTCCATGCTCTACCTCTATCCTTACAGAGGTGACCTATAATCATAGTCTATTGAGGTCTTAATAGGGTTCTATGATAGTTTAAAATGTGAGAGGCTTGGGGATGTAAGTCATGATCTTATTAATGAAAGGTTGATTCAAGGTAAGAGATAGAGCTAAGGTAATAAGAGACATTCAATTGGATTAATAACTTATAGTGGGCACCTATAGCTATGACTTTTCTTATTGGTGATTATGTGCTACAAGCTAGATGAGCTCACTATTCCAAGTTACATGATTTAAGTGTGGTTTTGAGAGTGAGGATTACTCATGACACCATAGGGTATGAATAATGTATGATAACTTCCCATTTATACAAAATCTTTCATACATATCTTATAAGGCACCTACCTATAGCTAAGAAGAGTAACATAGTTGACTATGTTTTGGGTTTATCAAGTTAGGGTGATGTTTGAGATTGGCAGAGGTAGATGAACAAGCATGGGAAAATCACCATGGCATTAAACTATCATTCCATAAAATGTTAATGATGTTTTCAATAAAAGTGTTTCAAGTCATACAAAATCTCACCTAGAGGATTGTATAGACCTCCACCTATAGCCTACTTGTGTTAAAGGTGAAAGTAGGATAATGAGCAAAAAGTTAGTGCTCTCAATGTGGATAAGGTGTGGACATGATTGGGATAGGTTAAAATGAATGACTAATGACTCTAGGAAAGTCTAATGAGGTCTTAAGCATTTTTTTCAAGCTTAAATCATGAAGGATAACCTACATGTACCTATTCAAAGTACAAAACACATTCATGCCACTCTCGACTTTCATTAAGTTATGCTTTTTTCACAAGCTTCTAGGTAAGTATACAAAATTCATGGTTTCATGCATATTTTAGGCGAGTTGAATATTTTTATAAAGGTGTGAGGTAAAAGACACATATTAAACCCTAAATAAGGCTTGATAAAGACAAAATCACCTATAACCATGTTTTGAGATGGAAGGATGTATGAAACTAGAGGAAGAGAGGGTATTGATAAGTTGTTGTATTCAAATATTAGTGGTAGAGGTTGAATAAATGTGATAAGAATTAAAGTAAGATAGGGGGATGCTCAAGTCTATTTAGGGAGTTCATAACCTGACAAACTCACCAAAGATATGTATATAGACCTCTTAGGGTTAGACCAAGCCCCTAGTTTCAAAAACCTACATAGGTTAATTTTATGTTTATAATTTTAATCATTCCATGTTGTAGTAGGGTATGATAAATGAAGTTAAATTCTAGGCGCTGAAGAGAATATTGATGGTTTCTACTTGATCAAATCACCTACATTGACCTTAAACTATGAGATACTCAACTTCAGCTATGGTAAAGTGATTATAAATCTTGGTAAGAGAGTCCCTTATTATCAAGGTCATGGTGGTTGACTAAAGGACTTTATAATATGAATATATACTATGCTATAGTCCATAACATTCTTAATCTAGTACATCCACTCATCTAAACATAGAAACCATGATAGAAAGGTGGGTGATGGTGTCATTTGACCATGGTGAATGTTTTTGAGGGTTTGGGGAGAGGTCAAAACATTTTTAATTATGTTTTTGAGACATAATTACCATAATTAATGTTGTATACATAATAAAATGGCATCTTACATATAGTTTATATGCCATTTTTACACACAATCAATGTTTGAAAAGTTTACTTTTAGAATTTTGCAGTTTGAGGGAGCTAGAAGCATCAGCTTGACTTAAAATTTTGTAAAAATGGTACTCAAGAAAAAATAAACACCTTAATTTATTTGGTTTTCATGGAAAAATAGGGAACATATCCTTTATTTTGTCTAAGAGTTAGGCCACTTTCAAGCATGCACCGAGGTAAAGAATGATGATTATGTGACCAAAATGGGTGATTGGTGGCTTGGAAACACCATGTGATTAATTGGGATGGTTTAATAAGATGTATTTATATGTAAATAACATGTATTTGTACCAATCCTTGGAGGGGTAATTCCAAGCCATTACGGATGGCTCCTGTGCATGCGAGCCCTAAAATTTTGAAATTGGATGCTGTGAACCCGGCGGCCGGTGTGGCTGTGGAAATCGTTGCGGTTTCTTCTGCTAGTAAAGGGATTGAAGACACTATAGCCCTGCATCCGGCCTATGTTCCTGGTTTAGGGAATGGACCTGGGGGGAGAACCTATGTGGATGTGGCAGCCTTTGAAGCGTATATACATGATGCTCTACCTCATGCAATAGTTGGACCAACCTGTGTTTCACCTGTAAGTGATTTAAAACCTATAAGGGTAACTCTAGACCCTGAATTAGCAGAAAATATCTTCCAGTCGAAAAAATGGTTTTCCTCTTGTGCTGCTATTTTTCGTTTTCATGGTTTCTGGCCCTCTTTTGTAGATTTACAGAATTGGATTGCCAAGAGCTGGTTGCATATTAAATATGGTCAAATCTAACCTTGCGCCAAAGGTTTTTTTATAGTAATATTTAAAAGCCTTGAAGATAGACAGTCTATTTTGTGTCACAATAATTTTTCTTAGCAGGGCAGATTTCCTCTTATGGCCAAACCTTGGCATAAGGATTTTAATACTCTATTAGAATCCTTTAATAAGCTCCCTATATGGGTGCGGCTCCCTTATCTTCTGATACACTTGTGGCAAGAGGCGGTTTTTAAAACCATTGGAAACACTATAGGGGATTTATTATATGAAGAAGATAGCATGAAAAGTCACCATTCAACTTGTGCACAATTTCTGGCTGACCTGAATGTTTCAAAGGGCCTTCCTAAGGTGATATGCATTGATTCCCCAAGGGGTACCTGGACACAAATCTTGGATTATGAGGGAATCCCTTTTTAGTGTAGGAAGTGTCACCAAACGGGACATATTGCTGCTTGTTGTGTTGCTAGGAAAACCTATCCCAGGCATTCACCTTCTTGGTGGCCTAAGGATTTCTCTGAACACAGTATGGACAAACAACCTCTGGAAGCAACAATAGAATCTGAGACCGAGAAAGAGGATAGTTCACAATCTAAATCGAAAGATGAAGAGGAATCTGTGGAGAATAATTCTAATGAAGCCCCTGTGGAGGCTATGGTTAGTGATACAGCTGAGCCAGAGGAGGAGATGGTAGTCTCTTCCCCTATTTTGGAGGATCTTTCTAAGAGCCAGACAGTGTTTGACTCTCACAAGGAGTTTATGCCCACTAGAGTCCAAAGATCATTGTCTCCTGAGGAATGGGTTGCTGAGGCAGCTAAGGTAGAGGATGGATGGATAGTAGTTAGGAGAAATAAGTCTAAGCCTTTGGTCCCTCCTCTCGATATGAATCTTTGATCATGCAAAAAGAAAAATCTTAATTTAAAATATTCATCCAAAGTTCCCTTTTGCTGACTGGTTTATCGGGGGCTGTAAACTGGTCACTTTTTTTGGTTTGCTAGTTACTGGCTTGGAAGTTGCTGTTCCAGTTGGTTAACCTTCAGATCAGTGTTTTGACAGCTATTTTTTATGGTCATATTTGTTGGTTACAGGTCCTTATAAAACCTGGTTTGGGTAATATTCTGTAATCAGGTTCTTTTGTTAACCTGGTTATGCTTTAAGGTTTTTCTTTCACCTTGTATAGGGTTTTGGGGTCCCTTCAAAACCTATTTTTACCTTAATCTAAAACATGTATTTGTCCCTTTTACGATGATAAAACATTCATAAGTGTTGGTGGGTAACCATTTTTAGTCAAACCCCACTAGCCTAGACTAGACCTATTACCCAGTAGGGGTTCATTTACACTTCATGGTCTAATGCCCATTAAAATTAATTGAGACATGATAATTATGATATATTATATGTTTTAAATCTATTTTTTTAATAATAAGTCATAAAGAAGACATTTTTGGGTTCAAAATCAAGTGTGGGTGCACAGAATGAAGGAATCCACTTGAGAGGCCAAGTTTGGATACTCACCTCGTCAAGGATGTTTATAATGGGACCTCAATGAGTTAGGGGATGTTGGAGGGGGTCTCATAATTCAAATTTTTGGAATTTTTTCTTAGGTTTTATGTCCCATTTTTTTGAATCATCCTTAAGGGTGAAAATATCAAAACCCTCCCAAAACCCTATTTTGAACTAGTTTGGAATATTGAGTTGGATACCACACCAAATGACATATTTTATTAATAAAAAATAACAGAATTTTAAGGTTACTCTCATATTTTCCTTCAAATGTCTTTTTTTTTACCTTTAATTTTACAAATTTATACAAAAATGGTACTTTTTGATGTTTTTGAGCTAAAATAAGTGTTCCAAGGAGTGTACAAAGATTTCAATTCATGGAAAAGGAATATTAAGAACTTTTTTACCTAATTATGCTAAAAATATAGAACAAATCATCCAAAGTTACCCTAAAAATTCCATTCTTTTGGACTAGTTAGAAAATGCCTTTAAAGGACAAGCCTTCCAAAGGCCATTTCATGGTTTTGGTATTTTTTAGGTTGTTCTAGACCACCAAAATTGACATGGAGAATTTTGGGGGAATGATAAAAGTGAATAAAACATTTTTTTTAGGTTTCACACCTATACAAGCTCCCAAAATAAAAATTTATCTTCTAGGGCTTAAAGGGCTAATTAGGCCTAATTTGGTAAGGAAATGGGCTAGAAAATACACTTTCACTTGGAGTTGGCTCACCAAAATTTGTGTGGATATATAAGAGGATATATATTACCTATAAAAATCTTGATATTCTCACTAAAACTTCCATATTCTCTTATACAAGGAGTTTTGTAGGAAAAAGGGCTATAAGAAGCCCATGGGAAATGCATGTTTTTGGTGTTGTTCGAAGGATTGATGAGTGTTTGATGCATAAAATTAACTTGTTATAGATATGGTGTCCTAAATAATCCATCCATGATGGATATATTCCATGTTGAGACAAAATTAGAGAAAAATACAACTTTTCCTTCTATGCCATAGTGCAAAATGAGCCTTTTGAGGGGTTTGAAGGATAAATAGGTGCATATAGCCTATTAAAAAGAATTATCAAGTTAATTAAGGATATTACATGCCAAATTAAAGGTATGCAAAAGTAAATTAATGTTTTTAATGAAATAAGGCTTTGAAAAAGTTCTCCAACAAGTGCAAATAGGACTCTTCCTCTTCAAATGCCTCATGTATAAGACAAAGTCATTGTTTTGAAGGAGTCTCATAACAAACTCTTGACAAGTGTTAATTAATAATTCATGAATACCTAAGTCCATGAAATAGACCTTTTCATCAAGGGAGACAAGAGGGCTAAAATTTAGGGGTTGGTGCAAGAATCTAAGCACTCTCCAAGTGCTCTAAGCTTGACCAAAAATAATGATGGGTATCCTAATAATACTAAACATTTGAAAACATATATTCCATTCCACCCTATTTAGGATACAAATTTTAGAAGGTGAAATTTTTATGTACCATTTTAGAGGAGCTATTTGAAAGGACATTTCCCTATTTTGAGGATTTTGTCTCCTCTCTCTCTTCTCTCAATTCTCTTTATGTAAGCCAATTTTTGAATTCAAAAGTATCATTAACCTATATTTTTGCAAGGCCATAATCAAAAAACATTTGTACATGACTATTATGATGAATAAGATAGAATTCATACCTCCTCAAAAGATTATTTTAGTGTATTTTCTTGGTTTGTTGGGAGATGAAAGTGATAGTTCTTGCTTCCTCTCATCTTATCCTTTAATTCATACCTATTTTAAGGTGTTAAGCTTATCCTTTTAGGTTTCATAGTGTTCTCTAATCATCTTGTTTGTATGGCATGTGCAAGCTTTCTTTAGTATCATTGAGATACCTATTGAATAGGTGCCTTAGATCATGCATCAAGCCTCAACCTCTATTTGAAATATTGATTTTTGTATACTTACATTTGAGAATTGTAACTAGGTTTATGTCCTTTTTTCATCCTCTTATTGAATATTACATAAATGGAGGTCACATTTTGATGTATCACCCTAATTAGATAGGTTTTAATTTAATTTTACCCTCTCCTTTTTCCTTTGCAAGCTAATAGTGTAGAGTAGGGATCCTAATTGATACATCAAGGGGAGAAAGCCCTTAGAATACATAGATTCAATCCACCTATTAGGCCACCCAAAACCTTGGATTGTATTAATGTTACTTTAGAATGTGAAGGCCTAAAAATAACTTCACAAGGGTGCAAGTCTAGCAGATAACATGGATGCCTCAACATGATTATGAACATTTATGAATGATGCATGGAAAAATTTGGGACATTTAGTAATTCATAGGCTTAATTTTAAATGCTTGGTCGGAATTATTTTGAAGTCTATTTTAAATCTAGTTATGTCCATATTTAAGTATTTATAATATGGATAATAGTGTCATCTATGTGTAATATCCTCAATATGGTGCTAATTTCCCCTTTATAGGACTATTCTTATTTTTTTGAGCACTTATGCCTATATCTATAGGTACTATTCCTATGTGAATGAAACCTATATCTCTATGTTATACCTAGAAAACATAATTTGATGTGAAAACCCTAATATCCTTGTAAATATGGCATACGTAATAATTTTGTGTGCTAGTTGGATGGACTAGACATCCTCAACACCCCATTGTGTATAATTTCATACATACTAACACTCTGAAGAGGTATTAAACTAGATGAAGTTCTCCCACTTAGTTCTATATGTAGGTGTAATTGAATGCTAGAATGAGAATGGCCTTAGATGCCTTGAATGTGATTGAGCTTTGAAATGATTGAAAACTAAGCTTAAGGCTACTGTAAATGGTAGTATGGAAAAATTAGTGTAGAATAAGAATCAAATACCATAATCTTTCTTAGATTTGTCTTTAGTTTAATTAGCACTTCCATATAGTTTCCATCTAGTGAATAGATGTAGATTAGATTTGTATATATAGGATTTTATTACTTGTGTAGATAAGAAAATAAACTTAAGATGACCGTAAGAGAGGCACACATTATTAAAAACTATCCATTGGAAATATCTATAGCTAAGGATAGTAGCACCTAGTTAGGGACACTAGCACCACGTGGCTAAAGTGTCCCAAATGTGGTGATAATTTCATTTTTACAAACTACTAAGAAATTTAGATTGGGGTCTGAAAAGATAGTTCTAGGATTGGGCTAGTCGGTATTATCATATGCATTTATAAAAATAACATCATGATTATATTCCTAGTGACTATATGAAATGTTTACCTTCTTATTTTGTTTAATCTCCCTAAGGTATGTCTTGATTTTTTTCCTAGGTTTTCATTTCCTAAATGGCCCCACCTTCAAGCTATAGTAGGACAAAAATTTTCCAAATTGGTGAAAATGTGTCCTAAACACAAATAAAATTTATCTAATACTCAAAGGATTTTTATAATAATAGGCCTAATATTTTTAACCTAACTCCTCATTAATTCTCTTTTAAATTTGAAAATCCATCTCATGTTATATAATTTTTATAGAAAATGGTGTGGTGGGAACATATAAGATACCCTTGTGTCTTAAATTATATTGAATTTAGAGTCAATATAATACTAATAATCCCCCATTTTAAAAAAAATTGTGACATGTGTTCAGATAGCCTAGGCATCTAGGTGCCATAAATTTTTAGTATACATGAGGACAGATTTCCTCACATATTATATGAATTTATTTCTTGAATATGTATATAAACATGAAAGATTAATATTCATAGATCATATTACCTAGATAATTTATTGAGGGTTTCCATAGCTCCCATGTGTCTTGTGGAATATGCCTATGATGACATCTAGAAGATATGACATCATGTAAGAATTACCACCAATTGGCCTTTGATCAGGATAAAACATTTGTGGTATAAACCTTACACTCATAAATTGACTAGAGGAAACTAACTTATTTTAATCTAAAATAATGCCTGGTATATGGACCCATTTTACTTGCACATAAGATATGCTCTCAAAACCATATAGTCTATTCAGGGTGGCCATAGCTATACTTATTCTTGGTCTAAATTTGACAATTCAATTGAAGCAAATACCTCCATTTGAATTTACCCTATATCCCTTAACCAACAATTATTTTAGTTTCCCATCAATATTGTTGTACTCAAGTAAAACATTGGTCAAGACTTAGTTGTAGACAATCTTGGGCCATGAAAGTTTGAGATACCTTTCAAAATCCATACTATAAATAACTATGGCAACATTTTATCTTTTCCTAGTATGCAAGAAATCTCCATGAAATGTTCCATTAAAAAACAAACCTCTAAGTAGGTCCATACAAGACATTACCTCTAGTTTTACTACTACTAGATGGATATGTTATATTTTTATAGGTAGTAATTCATTGATATATTGTTTCTTATCTATAGAAAATTGGTATTGCATAGAGTAAGGTACCACAAACTATAAAACTTCATAGAATGTTGAATTTTGGAGGAACTTGAACTCTATGACACCCTTGTCAAATATCGTGTCCCTATATCCAATGATCCCAGCATAAGAATACACTAAGGGGTCCTGAAGATGCACTTGATTTAAAGAGGAATACATTTTGTTAATCCAAGCTATGAAATCACATCTAAAACTCATCTTTTTTTATCTTTCAAGTTTACTAAGAATTAGGGATCTTTGGATGCATGAGGGATCAAAATTTTAGAGTTTAATTGATAGATTTATGGTGAAATGCCTAACTCTCAGCTAGATTTTTTTATATATTACCAAAAATTCTAATTATTGAATGCATTCATGTGTCATCAATGTGAATAATGGAATTTTTATTTTATTATCATTTCAATTTTAATGTACTAAAAAACTTTGGAGGGTTCACTTGTTTGTGAAATGAAAACTATTCAATAAGTTTATGTGTCTAATCATCACATTATAGATATCTATAAAATTATTGTTTACTCTCTTCTTTAACTTATTGTTTAACTCGTTTATGTATACTTTAAGCCTAAATCTTCCATATTTTTAAAATTTCCCAATTTTCAGTCACTAGGGCCTTTAGAGCTACATATAATATTTATATACCTTGACACTGAGAGTTAATATAACCATGCCACATGTAACAACCTCTTGTTTACATGGGCTCAAAAGCATGGGCCTTTTGATTTTGTGTATGCTTGTGTAAATATTTTTTTATAATGAAATTTAAACATGTGACATAATCTTGGTGACTTGGAGGCTCAGATCCATGGGACCATTAGTCCATTTACTGAGTATATCTTCCTTGAAAGTTTGGATCAATAGAATGGTGCCACTTGTCAGTTTCTCAAATCTCAAAAGCTCAAAGGTATTATATTGTGGGGCCTTAGGACCATTTGAAATATGAAATTTTTATGTAGTTATAAGTAAATAATAATATACCAAATTTAGAATGCTCATATCTTAAAATCTCAAGACCATTAAACTATAGGAACTTGAACCCATTAGATTATGTTGATCCTTATATGGTTTTAGGTTGGTAAAAAATTTCTACTTGTCTAATTATCAAAACTCAAAATATTAGGGCCATTATACCATTTAATTTATTTTAAAATATTTTGGGGTCTTATATAACATAAAAATTTCATGTGGCCTCTTCTTGGAGTCTAAAAACTTTAAACACTTAGATAT